>JAURVB010010461.1:0-10802 GCA_033002965.1 Piper betle | reverse complement strand
AATGAAAAGTGATACGGCCCCTCCTTCTCCTTCTCCTTCGTTCGATCCCACCGCGTCGAATATATACATATATATATATATATATATATATATATTTTCCGGGTCTTTACAGATCTAATCTGATCGGACTGCGGACGCCGCTAGGTGCCGAATTCGAGTTTCAAGCCACGAAACGGGAACCCTAGCCGTCGCCGATTTTCGACGACGCGAGGTATAATTTATTTTAACTTAATTATTTGAAAGCATTGATTATTAGAATTGCATGCTAGGATTGGTGAATTGTGTGTTATAATAATATATATAAATGTAGATTTGATTAAGGATAAAATATAAATTTGTTTGATTGCATCCTATATAAAATTTGTTTGATTGCTAGAATTGATATAGGTTGATATGTGATGGTTGATGCGTTATTGTGTTGATTGTGTGTGCATGCTATAGGATGTGTGATTCATCATGCGGGCATTAGCTTTTAGCTTGATTGTGTAGGTACGGTATAGGAGCTCGCCGCCTAGGCACGTGGACCCGTTTGGAGCTTCTACCAGGTCCGTTTAGGACTCGTTCTCTGTTTTACGCTATTCTATTGTGTATTTGATTTATTACATGCAGGACGTGTTAAGTGGCGTTTTATCGGATCCCACTTAACTCGGGCCATTTAGCCAACAATTTTCTGGATTAATAACCCTCGAGGATGAGATCCCTCGAGTTTGTTTTCGAACTTCAGATCCAGCTCACGTTGCCTTAGGGCCTATTGTATAAATCCCAACATAGCACTATATATATGTATAGTTTTCGCGTTTTCAGTGAGAGATTGAATGAAGGAAATCCGACTACCGTGCTACGCGAGCGGGCACTGTGTGAGTCGATAGTGGGCTCTGGAATGTTGTGCGGGCCGTTTCATTCCCGAGGGATCCTGACAACTCCACCTTTGAGTTCCTCAAACCCGGAGAAGTGTGGAGGTTCACGGGTACTGCATTGCAGCGCATGTCTAGACTTGTGGTTTCAAAGGGTACTAAAGGCAACTTCCTGAGAGTGCTCGGCCTTCGTACTCAAGGCCAGGAGTAATATGGAAGGTGCAGAGGGCGGAAAGGAATGAGATTTGATGCGAGAAGCGATAGAAAAATGGCCAAGGTATGAGAATGAGAAAGAAAGGGGGACGCTGTCGAACCGAGGGCGACGGCTCCTATATGTGCCCTGATGAGAGTTCTTGAAGAAGTATATGGTTTTCATTCAACAGGAGAGTTTGCTCTCCTGTGCCAGATTGATATTAGTTATTTTCCAGGCCGGTAACACTCGTTACTGACGGTTTTTCTATATATATGTAAGTGAGGAATGCGAGTGATGAAAGCTGTCGGGACTGCGGAGGAGCAGCACAGAACTGCGCACACATGTACCTGCCGCGTGTAATGTACAATGATGGTTGTTTAATGCTGTGTGAGTGATTATTAGAATGTTTTGTCTCGATGAATTGCTTGTTATGAAATGAACGGATAGATGTGAATGAGCAGGGAGCCTTGAGTTCAGCCTCGGCTTAGATGAAAACAAATGAGACAATGATTGAATGTCATGGTAGATTGCTATGTGTTATCGCATTTTCATAAAATATTTATATACCTTTGTTGTGGACAGGTTGGCCCTTATTGCACTTTTAGGAGAAACTCTGTCCGTTTTTATGTACTATATATTTTCTTTGGTTTCTCATTTATTGTTTTGTCTTGTTTTTGCTTGTACATCATAGCATGCATGTAGGACCGCGTTAGAACCCAA
Source organism: Piper betle (assembly GCA_033002965.1). NCBI lineage: Eukaryota > Viridiplantae > Streptophyta > Magnoliopsida > Piperales > Piperaceae > Piper > Piper betle. The sequence goes on along the minus strand of JAURVB010010461.1, from coordinate 9,035 downwards.
TTGTTCCCATTCATGCATTTCATATTTGAATCTCCATCTTGAGATGCCGAGGGCAGATCCGGGTCGGCTTAACCGAACCCAGTAGATTAGCGAATGGTTCGGTCGCCGGTGACATTTCCGGGTCGGTTCACGGGTGAGCCGAAACGGGGTGTTACAAGCAACCTGTGTACTGAGCATGATCGATCAGGCTACCAAGCAGATGAGCGGTACCGAGTGTGCGTGAGTATGAGTGAGCGCAGTGTGCTAAGCAGCAGCCAAGCGTGCTGAGCAGTGCACCAAGTAGAGCAGTTTGCCGAGTTGGGTGCTGAGCGACCTTGCTGTACCGGTACTAGGAGTGGCACAGGCGAGCGCGTAACGGCATGGTGCTGGTGTGTGGGCGAGTGGTGCACGGGCGCTGGCGACCGAGCGCAATGTGGGGTTGCAGATGTGTGGGCGTGTGCGGTATCGAAGGTGTGCCGATACAAACAGCGGCATGTTGATGCGCTGTACGGTGCAGGTGTTCCAGCAGTAGCAATGTCCAGCAATGGGTGATTGCCGATGTCTACAGCGGAATAGATGCCAGGGAATGCACCGGTAGCCCATTGCCGGTAATTGCTGGATGAGGCGATGAGGTTGAACCAGTGACGAGGCAATGGCTGAGGGGAAGGAGGATCCAAAGAAAAGTAGAGAATTCCCGAGGTGATTGGTGCAACATGAATTCTTGAATGGAGAGACATCCGGGAGAGAAGGAAGCTTTTGAAGGTGCTGCAGCCGGTGCTGGTGAAGAGTACTGGACTTTCATTGAAGTTTGCTGGAATCCAGGTACACGTTGTGGGTTGCTTGTGTGTAGAAATCTTGGAGGGTTACTCAGGTTATAGTAATCCTGTGAGTTCCATTGTATTTGGGGTGCATCAGGGACGAGGCTGTGGGGGCTGTCCACAAGCCGAGCAAGTACTTGAAGGAAAAATTAGAGTGCTTATAATCCTTATGTGTGATAATATAAGGTTGGGAAGTGTTTTTCCCATAATCTATGGTTTCGCTTGTTGGTTGGCGTTTTAGGCAGGGAACTTCTGTAGCCTGGTCATGGTCGAAGTTTACACGGCAGTTGGTTGTGGTAACTTGTTGCTGAGACGAGCAAGGGCAGATGGCATGACCTCAATACTCATATCGGTATTTGGGGCAATGGGGCAGTTGCTGCGTGTGGTGTTGTTTGGTTTTCGAGGCATCTTATCAGTAAGGCATGCCAGTAACCGAGAATGTTGTATCGGTGCTTGTGTGTGTTTGAGCACGGCTGATCGAGTAAAGTGCTAATTGGAGTAGCGATATCGGGGCGAAGATCTGCTGGGATCGATACCAGTAACCTCGGTGTTGTGGAGTTGACCAAACACAAGAGTGGTGTTTGGGTCGTTGGCTTCCGGGTATTGTTCCATCTAGGATACTTGGTGACAGGCTGAGTGTTCACAGAGTTGGAATATGCCGCACAGGACTGATAAGGATCGAAAAATTTTGGGTCCTAGAATCAGCCCCGTGACAATTGCCACACCTAAAGAAGTGTGTTAGGATTTGAATTTTGAAAAAAAGGGAGAAGATTTGGTAGTTTATAAAATAAATATAATATGGAAATTTTGTTAAAATAAGACAAGTCACGGGCATAAGGGCGCTTTGACAACATCTTGGCATCCGTGGTATAAACTTGAGTGTCAAATTCAAACTTTTTCTGGCTACAAGAGCGCTGGCATGACGCCTTTTGTGTCCAGTCCTCATTTGCATCATTATAAGTTTTTCCACTCGGAACACATAAAACAAACATGACCACAACACACGAAAGTGACTAAACACATAGGGGACTTAGTCCTAAGGTCTAATTAAACTCGACTCGACTGAACCAAACATAGAAAAGGGCAGGCACATAGCGTCTGACTGGGGCTGACATGGGGAATGAAGAGTTGGCAGCTAAAGAGGGTTTAGAAGACCTTGGAGCTGACATGGCGAATGAAGAATTGAAGTTGAGGAGACATCAGTATATCTTTGATTTTGGGTTGGTCAGCCAAAGTTGATGTGACTAATTTTAAGTGAACAATTGGCAAGCAATCAATCACTTAATCGTTCGGCACCCGATTGTTAAGGAAAAGTTGCCAAGACTAATCGTTGGAAAAGGTAAATGAGGGAGATTTGAATCCCAACGGCACCTATGTTAGAAGAAGCTATGGAAACCTATAAGTAGGCCTTGAGGGGAGTGTTTAGATACGCCTTGGATGTTGTTGAACCCAGAATTTCCTGGTTCAATTTGAAAAGTTTAAGCTTGTGTGAGGATTGACTTTATCTATTATCTTAAAATTCTAGGTGATTGATTGTATGTCAAGGAGAGATCTTGTGTATGTGAGGCTTCATCAAGTGTATTTGTGCTGATTTGTAAACTCCTTAGGTGTGTGGAGTGTTTGAGTGTGTGAGCATCTTGCCTAGTGGAGGAGGGTGCTTGGAGAGAAGACTTAGTTCAAGGTATGAACTTGTGAAAGGGAGGTGTAGCTTTGAGTGATGGTTGCTCAAAGGGGGTTTGGAGCTGGTTGTAAGACTCTTTGTGTAACAACCTGCCCGAACCAGACCGGGTGTTACTTAAAAATATAGTTAATGTAAATGTAGCATTCCAGAACATGAATGTAAATAAAGCAAATAAGTCTCACAACATATAATATAAATCATAACAATAAATCATGTTCCCTAAAATATAAAATAACTGTCCCACAGTCTAGGACCGTTTCCCATAGCCACATTTATAACGTAAGAGAATAATAAGGAAGTCCAATTTTTATCATCAATTCACCATACCTAGGTTGGTAAAAGAACCACCAACCACAATTCTATTCTTCAGTCCAATGTTGCTCACCTGCGGAGGCAATCCCGCATTAGTGATAAAACCACTAAGCCTCATAATTAAATAAACAAGTCAATATAATCCCTATTATCATTTAACTCATTTTATTTATTATTATTACACAAGTCTTTAGTAATTATCTCTCAAGTCACTCTCAGATTAGTAATTTGTCTCTCAGGTCATTCTGAGATTAGTAAAGTCGTCTCCCAGCACATTCTGAGATTAGAAATCATCTCCCAACTCATTTTGAGATTAGGTGGTCTCTCAATTCATTCTCAGATTAGTCATGGTTTCCCAGTTCATTATGAGATTAGAAATTGACTCCCAGCGAATTCTGAGATTAGGTGGTCTCCCAATTCATTTTGAGATTAGTCATTGTCTCCCAGTTCATTCTAAGATCAGAGATTGTCTCCTAGCTCATTCTGAGAATAGGTGGTCTGCCAATTCATTTTGAGATTAGTTATGGTCTCCCAATTCATTCTGAGATTAGAAATTATCTCCTAGCTCATTCTGAGATAAGGTGGTCTCCCAATTCATTTTGAGATTAGTCATGGTCTCCCAGTTGATTTTGAGATTAGAAATTGTCTCCCAACTCATTCTGAGATTAGTGCCGACAAGGCTACCGGTTTGGGAAAATACAACATTTCATATAGTTATACCAGTTTGGGGAAATACAACATTTCAAATAATTATATGGACAATACAACATTTCAAATAATTAAACGTACAATAAAACATTTCAAATAATTATGCAGACACACAAAGTAATTTTAAAAGTGCGGCCCCGTGTCAGACTAAGTCAATTCCTTGACCCCGATTGCATTACCTGTGCATAGTGGTCTAATTTGGGCTCAAGCCGACAAGGGCTGCCAACAAGGGAAAGTACAACATTTCAAATGATTATACGGACTCACATAGTAATTTTAAAGGTGTGGCCCCATGTTCGGACTGAGTCAATTCCTTGACAACGATTGCGTTACAACACATGGTGGTCGAATCTGGGCTCAGGCCGACCAGGGTGTCCAACAAGGGAAAGTACAACATTTCAAATTATTATATGGACTATACAACATTTCAAATAATTATACGGACTTGGATATTTCAAACTCGCAGCTGCGACCAACGATCCTAATTTGAACGAGAACATAAAATTATACTTAAGTATAATTTTATTCGAGTAGGAATGCATACAGCTAAATATCTAATATATATATCATTTTCAAAAATATTAAATATTAAATTATCAACAAATTTAGTGAGATAATTAATTATTCATGTGACATTGTTATTTAAGTCCTACTTTACATTTTAAATTAATTATCTAAATCATAATTAACACTTTACAAATAATAAAGTAATTATAAATTCATAAACAAGTATTTAATTATTATTATTAGTATATTTTCTTTTGAGATAATAAATTTTTGTACAATAATTAATTAGTTTAGTAACATTACCAATAACCCATTAAAATGATTATTTGTAAAGGTTTATTATGAGTTCGTACTATTTTTTTAACTCGAGTCAGTATCGAGTCAACCAATATTTACAAAACTCAAAAAATAGGTTCATCCTTCTCCTCCAGCCCTTATCTTGGAACCCAATTGAACCACCATTTACACATCCCAACAAAGCATCAACAACAAGATAAAATCAGCAAGCGAGGAAACCTCATGTGCGTGTTTTACAGCAGCTATCCAAGACGACCCTGTGCTGCACCATGGCGCCCAACTCCTGGCCTGTTCTTCTTCTCCCATACTCAAGACCCCTCCTTTCTTGCACCTTCCTCCAATTTAGATGTTCCACGACCTCAGGCTGGCATCAAAACGGGAAAGATTGGCCACCTTCAGACGTTGCATGAAGTATGGTCGTTCTCCCGACTTCTGCACGTTGCTGCCATCAATTCCGGCGAGAAGGTGGTCTGTTGTGGATTATTTCTGTGGCCTAAACTACTGTGATAGAACCCATTATGCTGTCCACGAAGCACAACTGGCATTTACCCCTCTGAAGCTTCCATTAAAGCATGAACTGCAGCAGAATGTCGCCACTTCCGTCACCCTTGCAAGTCGACCTCCTCACAGCTGCAATTCCGCCACCCACAGAAAAACCAGGGATGTGGTGAGCCCTCCCTTCGACCCAGCAGTAAGTGAGGTCGTCGGGGTGTGAGGGACGGCCTTGCCATTGTTCTTACGGTTGCCCATCTTGCCAAAGTTTCAAGCTACTCGGCCATGGACGGGATTCCAATTTCAGTTCAGTTTAATTCTTTTCTTGTTGATTTACAACTTTAATTCCCATGATTAACAAGCTTACTATCAATTAAAAATATGCATACAAGAAAATTAAGAAGAGGGAGATAGGAAGGATACCTAAGCAAAGAAGAAACACCGGTAAGGAAGAGGAGAACTAGGCGGCTAAGGTGAGGAAGACACCCCTACACCTGTATGTGAAAGTTGACGTCCCCTTTCCAAATTTATAAAAATGAAAATGATGGCTAGGGTATGTGAAAAGACCCCTGCACCCGTATTTCATTTAACCGGGTAAATAATAAAATGGGTAAATAATTAACCGGGTAAACAATATAACACGTTCGGTCCTTCCGGACCGCGTCCGCGTCCAATTTGTTTTTTTAATTTTTTTTCCACGGTCTTTATAATCTCCCCAATTTGGAAATATTTCGTCCCCAAAATATCATAACAAGCAATAGAACAATTATGATTAACTTTATTATTTTTCTTTGGGATCAGTTCATGCTACTACAAATATAAACGCCTATACCACAAATAGGCTAGGGTATTTCCTTACCATTTCTTGTTCAGTCTCTCATGTAGCTTCCTCTAAACCCTGATTTTTCCACAATACTTTTACCAAAGGAATTTCTTTGTTCTTGAGTGTCTTTATTTCTCTTGCCAGGATGCGGATCGGCTTTTCCTCGTAGGTTAAATTTGATTGTAGCTCTAAGTCTTCAAAATTGGTGATGATATGATCTTCATCTCGTACATATTTCTTTAGCATTGACACATGGAAAACATTGTGTACTCCCACTAGGCTTGGTGGTAATGCTAGTCTATATGCACAATTTCCAACTCGATCCAGGATTGGAAACGGTCCTATGAATCTTGGCTTCAACTTCCCTGATATTTTAAATCTGATCACCCCCTTCATAGGAGATGTCTTTAGGTACACAAACTCCCCAACTTGGAACTCTAGGTCCTTCCTTCGAGTATCAACATAACTCTTTTGTCGATTCTGAGCTGGCCTTAAGTCTTTGCTGAATGAGTTTCACCTTTTCAGTTGCTTCCCTCACCATCTCTGGCCCGACTATAATTGCCTCAGTAGACTCCAGCCAACACGATGGAGATCTGCAGGGCCTACCATATAAGGCTTCAAATGGTGCCATCCCTATACTGGCTTGGTAAGAGTTATCGTAGGTGAATTCAGCCAAAGCTAAGTGGTTCTCCCAGTCACCTCCCCAGTCAAGAATGCAAGCTCTTAACAAATCTTCCAAAGTTTGAATAGTCCTCTCACTTTGACCATCAGTTTGGGGATGATATACTGTACTCAACTCAATTTGAGTTCGCATGGCTTTTTGGAAAGCTTCCCAGAAATGTGAGGTGAATAGGTGATCGCGATCGGAAACTATTTCCTTTGGAATCCCATGCAATTTGACAATATTGTCAACATATAATCCTGCCAGGTATTCCGCCGTCCTCATTGATTTCGTGGGGATAAAGTGAGCTACCTTAGTTAGTCGGTCCACAACTACCCATATGGAGTCATGCTTCTTTTGAGTTCTTGGGAGCTTTGAAATAAAATAGCATGTGACACACTCCCATTTCCACGTTGGTATTTCTAAAGGTTGCAATAGTCCTCCATGTAGTTGATGTTGGGCTTTGATCTGTTGGCAAGTCTGACACTTAGAGACAAAATCCACAACATCCCTCTTCATCCCAATCCACCAGTAGGTTCGCTTTAAATCCTGATACATTTTAGTAACTCCAGGGTGTATCAAGAACTTTGAGCAATGAGCCTCCTCCAAGATATTCTGCCTCAGTGCATTATCCTTGGGTACACACAACCTACCTCTAAATCTGATCACACTATTTGAATCAGCTACAATGTCAGGAATCTTGTCCACACATTTTATTCAATCTCCTCATACAATCCATTTGTGCTAGCTTAACACAATCAACTAAATCATTGGAAACAACCATCATTGAAAATAACCAAATTTGCCAGTAAGCCTGTTCGTTGCTCCACTGGGTTGATAGCTACCACTTCTGCTGACATGACCCAAAGTCTAGCTAGTTGCAGACTTTTGTCCACTTTGCCCTTCCGACTCATGGTGTCGGCTTCCACATTCGCTTTCCATAGATAGTATAAGATTTGGAAGTCATAGTCCTTCAAATATTCAATCAACCGCCTCTGTCGAAGGTTAAGGTCATTCTGGGTGAAGATATACTTCAAACTATGGTGGTCAGTGAAGACTTCGAACTGGGCTCCATACAAGTAGTGTCTCCCAATCTTCAGTGTAAAAACAACTCCTGCCAGTTCCAAGTCATGGGTTGCAAAATTTTGCTCATGAATCTTCAATTGACGAGAGGCATAGGCCACCACCTTAACTTCTTGCATAATGACACATCCTAAACCCAACTGAGAAGCATCACTAATGTAACGACCCAGCCCAAAGTGCAACTTAATGGGCCTAAGTCATTTCTTTAAAATGGTTAACCCAAGCTAAAGATCTATAATCCATTCTCAATTATAAACAAGATTTTCTCACAGTAGGTATTAGATATGGGACTAAGTTGAGGGATCTCACCATCAACCCACCTTAGGAAATTTCGTCCCCCGAAATGCCTATACTTTGCCCATTGCTAGACCCAGCCCACAACCTTTCTGGCCCGTGACTGGCAGCCTAGCCAACGTTTGTAAAGACCCGGAAAATAATAATAATAATAATAATAATAATACTAACGTTCGACGCGGTGGGATCGAAAGTGGGAAAATTTTAATTTTTTTTCATTTAAATGGAAAAAATCTTTATCTGGTTAAGTATGAATTACCCGGTTAATTGAAAAGTAATTTTTAACCGAATAATTCTAGTTGAATCGGTCGAGTCGACTACACTATTTATCCATTTAACCATTTATGTTAACCATACCATGTACCCATTTAATAGGTTAAGTGAAATGGTTAAGTGAACCATGTTGATTACCCAACTACCCGGTTAAAGGAATTACGGTGAAGGGGTGCTTCCACGCACCCTAGCCGTCATTTTATTTCATTATAAAAGGAGAAGGGGAGGGCGTCATCTGCATTTTTCCTCCTTAGATAGACGCCGGATTTCCCCCTTCGCTCAGGTAATTTTCTTTCCTTTCTTTTCTTTTTGCTGCATGCATACACAAGTGATGCTGGCCTGATGGAGTCACCTTGGAGGGGCAAAACAGACCATCGAGGAGGCACGCAGGTCTGAAATCCGAGGGGAGAACAGGTCAGTGTCGGTCTGGTGGTGCAGCCATGCTGGTCAGGGGTGCCGCCGTGGTGGTGCTAGAAGGTCGCCGCCGTGGTGGTGCTAGAGGGTCGTCGTCATGGTGGTGCTAGAGGGTCGTCGTCATGGTGGTGCAAGGGGAGCCACCATGGGTCTGGTCCGGTGCTGCTTTATGTGGCCGACTAGGGTAGTCGCCATGGGTCATGGGCTGATTATGTGACCGACATGGAGTCACCATGGTCAGGTCAGGGTTGTTGTTTGGGTGGCCGGAATGGGTTCGCCAAGGACTGGTTGAGGGTTGTCATGTGGTGGCCAAGTTGGAGATGCCATAGCAGTGAATGGAGGCCGCCACGTTACTGGTTGGTCGCCATGCATGGTGAAAATACCGACTTTCGCTGGTTGACTACAATAAAGCTGGGAGCTTTGGGGTCATTAAATGAATTGTTAAAGTAGAATGACAACCCGGTAAATATAGGAGAACTCGATGCGGTCGAGTTAGAATATAAGGTAAATACAAAAGAATTAAGTATGAGACATGTTAATAATTAAATTATCAACTAGTTAATGGGGATTTGGATGGGGATAATTAATAATTAATTATCATCAAAATTTTGTAAAGACCCAGAAAAAAATAAAAAATAAAAATAATAATAATAATAATAATAATGACGTTCGACGCAGTGGGAACAAAATTTG
>JAURVB010010459.1:0-12574 GCA_033002965.1 Piper betle | reverse complement strand
TAGTTCTCACATAAATACTCCCATAAGTCAGGTGAATTCTAGAAATTATAATCTATGCTTATATAACATGAGAATTGCTATAAAATCAATCATAATCCATGCATAAGAACTCAAATCTTTTAAATTCTTTATCAAATCGTCATTCTCCATCATATCTTATCTTAAGTCATGAAAATCCTTATTCCATGATTTCCACATATCAAATCACATCTACAACAATTTTAAAATATTCATATATTGTATCCTAATCATCACAAATCAACATGAATGATGAATAAAACACATAATAATGATGATAGATAGAGAAATAGCTAAACCCTAGTTGCCAAAAAGGAAGAGAGGGAGAGAGGAAAGCTGTCACAGATGCAGTGAGAGAGATGTAGTGTGTGCTCCTCCTATGCTTCCCACTTTTGGCCCCTTTCTCCCTCACTTAAAGGATAAAATTGACTGTTTTATCTAGAAAATTTTATTAAACTTAAATGTAATTGAATGAACACAAAACCTTCAACTGAAACCTTGAAACTCAATTTGAAAACATTATTCTGGTCCAACAATGCCAATTAAAAGTATAAAAACCATCAAATAAATTCCTCGCCCAGGCCTGGGTTTCACATAAGAAGTCCAACCCAACCAAAAGTGGGCCAGGAGAGAGAAGTATGAGTTTTTAACCTTAAAAGTCTTGTGTCTTGATTATTCCTTCCCTCTTTGTGTGTTTGCTCTTATTTTTGGTCACTTTGTGGCACACTTCACTTAGTGCTTTTGTGTTTACCTTGATCGTTTTAGAGAGCTAAGTGAATAAGGTCAAAGTCACGTAAAGACTTGTATGGTTTGATTAATTTACCAAAATAATTAATTATGTCAGTTTGAACATGTTTGTTTATTGCCTCACATACATTTTACTTGATTGCCATAATCATCTTTTATTTTGCTTATTATGCTATCTTATTTATGCTTAATCATTTCTGCCTAGGAGCCCATTCTTGTGATATGCAATGAGTCTTTGTGCGGTCTAACAATTATATTTGTGATCTTCGTTAGCTCCCTTCCCACGTTGCCTCTTTGAGGTCCATACCTTAGAATATGAATTTTTCCTTAATTCAAGATCACTTTGATAGTCTTAGTTATTAAAATATCTCGTACAAAGAGCCATTAAAACCAACAAGTAGACAAGTTTTTAGGTGTGATTATTTAGCTAATTTACCATCGTTATCAACCATAAAATCTTCAATCTTCTTGGTGAGTAGCCAACCATGTCTGCTATCATGCCGACTGAACAATCTAACCACTATGACCATCCCATCTGAAGGTCATACTGCCATATTTTTTGACTATGTTTATATGCACCTCATAAAATCATCACTAATACTATCTTACAATACACATCTAACCTAAAGATGTTAGGTCAAGGCAATGGTATGCAGGATGGCTTGTGAAATCAATCATTACAGATGACGGTTGTGCATCACAGTCGGTGGTTGTACATTACAGATGACGGTTGTGCTACTCGGACGGTGGTTGTGCAAATCAGACGGCGGTGGTGTATCATGGACGGTGGTTGTGCTATCCATTTGCTGAAGATTTGATCCTAATCATATACTTCATTAACCCACTATTGTCTCTACATGTCTTCCTCCATGTGTCTGTCTCATCAGAGGTAGCTACTATCAACTCTGCTCAAGCTATCTGGCCATGTGTTTTTGATCTGAAAGGGTCTAGATCATCATGGCCACATATGATAATAACCAAAGCTGAACCTGTGCTAATCCCCTAAAATCACAGATGAGTGCTCCTATAATCGTTGACTGGTTCTCTTGAATCTCAGTCAGTCCTTGCTAGCTTGCTTTTAATAGCAATCACTGATCTGGTCCTAATGGATTGAGTGGAATCCGATTAATCGTCTAAATCTATGGTCAGAGGCAATCTCATTCATCCTCGGTGTGTCCATTCTTGCATGTTTATCTTCAAGTGTCTCTCTCCAAAGGTAGCTTCTATCAACTCTGTTCAGGTTATCCAACCATGTGTGCCTGATCCAGAGTGGGCTTGGATCATAGTGACGACACAAACGATATTAAACCAGTGCTGAGCTTATACTTATATCTTGCAATTTGGGGTGATTGCTCCAAGATTGCTCCAAGAAATGCTGATTGGTTCTTGATAGCAAACATTGATCTGGCCTTGGCAAATTGAGTGACATCTAGTCAATAGTCTACATCCGCGGTCAAGTAATCTTGCTCCTCCTCAATGTGTTCATGTCTCTGTCTGCTGATGAGCAGCCAATAATGCTGTTGGGATAGATATACACTAATGGAGGAGGGAGAGGTGGTGAAGTGTCCATAGGACTATAGATCCACCTCACTACTCATCCTCATCCACTATGATCTCTTAGAAGTGGTCTATCCAAGTAATCTACCCAAAACTCCCATCTGTGCTCCAAGTGTTCTAAGTGCTTAAGTGGACCTGTTGGTAAGCTACATCCTCCATCCACAAGGTTCTATCGGAAGGTCTAAGTTCTCAAAGGTAGACCTCAGACTATGCTTAATGGATCTGTTTAAGGCACTCGATGGTTCATACTCATGTGTCACATAACTACGTGAGTGTCTCCGTACTCCAACCTCCTTACTGGTGCTATCTCTTATGATTCTATGTCTCAATATCCACCATGTCCCAATGAAGGACGGGTAAGTAATCCAATGTGCTCAGCAAAGTTCTAGGATCTCTTCGTCACCATCTAACTCAACCTCAGGTAACTGAGCATGTGGACCCTCATAAGTCATCCAAATCTCTGGCATGGTAAATACGAAGACGTGTCATTGAACCTATCATAACATACTTGTGAGATCCATGCTAGCATCTATTGAGATCATGATCCCATATCCATCTCATAACTTCTATCAGCGTTAACACTAAAATATCTATTACTCAGAGGCTTGTTTCCTACATTTCCAACTCAGAATCATAAGACCTACATATATAATATGAAAAACATCAGTAATGAGTGTTACTGGTCCAAAAAATAACTAATATGCTGTCAAATGGGTATTCCATTACCCGCGAAATGATAAGGAAGACTTCAGATTACCTCACATTGGGCACTAAGTAAACATACTTAAACAAGTACCGGCTCACATGCACGACTAATATTCATATTCATACATACAAGACTTGTGCCCTCGTATCCTCTATATATCACCCTCCATGGTACTCGAGCGGCAAAAGGAATGGTTAAGTTAGTGCCACAAATTCCGAAAATATGTTGTGTTACGCAGTACCCTTATATTCCGCACTACCTCATGGTTTAAAGGAGTACTAATACGGTCCATACATCTCATACTGCTCACTCTCTTATTCGTAAAATCTGTAAAAGAAATACACGTACTTATATAATAAGCTTAGGGAAGAGGCTTGTTTCCTACATTTTTGGAGTTTCAGTTCGAAAACAAACAAGGGATCTCATCCTTGTAGTTTTATTAAACATGTGTAGAAAACAAGACTAAATGGCCTGACATCGGAGGGATCCAATAAAATGCCCCCGATGTCGCCTTACGTTTAAAGCGCGGTTAAACTCGACATGTAGGGAGTCAAGGAGAGATCAAATAAAGGGAGAGTTCTACGGACCTATGGTCCAAGCTCTAAGCACATCAACACATCTACGGCGAGCTCAAACTCCGTAACCTATAATGAAATTTACTTCTAAGAAAAATGCTAACATCTCTATAGGATGCATGTTTGTGGTGCATGCTCGCATTATCAATATATCCTAATAAAGAATACTATAATAGATAAACCTACAGCTAAATATAGCACACAAATCGAGAAATAATGAAGAAAACTAGTAACAAATAATAAATAAATAAATACATACACTCATAAATAAATAGATAGATAATAAATACATAAAAGCAATCAATACTCTAATCATGGAATAATAATATCATAATATATATATATATAGCTAAACACGAGTAAATATTATATATACTCATGTTAGTAATCTTATAAATAATTAAATAAATAAACACATAATCATTCTATAAATAAATAAATAAATAAATAATATTAATTAATCTTGAATAATAATATCGTACCCATCTAACACGGAAGACATAATTAAATACATATAAATAATAGCATACATGAAATGAACAAATATACAAACAGATAAGTAAGTAAGTAAATAAATACAATTTATTAAAAAAAAGACTAATATTAGTAAGTAAATATAACATTATTAATAACAAATAATCATGTACACATTCATAATATATGATAAGCATATAAATAAATAAATAAATAAATATTTAGTAAACATGATTAAGATTAATATTAATAAGAAAATATATCAATAATAATAATAAGCACTTGCATAAGCAAACATCATATACGACAAGCATATAAATAAAAGAAATAAATAATAATGAACAAATAGATAAATAAATAATTAATTAATTAAATGAACAAATAAATAAAAACACTCATAACATCAAAACATACTAAATGAGGTAAATATGCATCTAAACCAATATAGGGGTTTTCGCAGGTCGAAAAACGGCTACAAATGTGCTAAAACAGCGAACCGAGTCAACTTGGGCGTGTCGACCAAGTTGAACCGAGTTGACTCAGCCGAGTCAAGCAAGTGGAATGAACTGGGTGGCTGGGCATGCCACAGACATAAGTCCGGGTAGGTGGACACAGAACAGGTGAACATTACCCGGACAGATGGAAGCGGATGCGAATGTGGCGCGAACGGGACGCAGGTAAATGGGTCTGACAGGGCGGGGGCGGCGCGGCTCCCGTGCCGGAAAACGCCGACGGCCGTGCAGTTGGGGTTGCTGCCGGTCGGGATCGATGGCCAAGGAGGCGAGGAGGACAATGGCCGTGCCGATCGGCCGAGTCCGGCCCTCGGCTAGCCAGAAAATGGCCGGAAAAGGTGGGATTGCCGTCGCGGTTGGCGGCGTCGCCAGCATGCGATCGCGGCCACGGTGATGGTCATGTGTGGTTTTAAATTGAAGCTCTCGACATGAGGAAGCTGTAGGTGTGGTCAGATCGGCTAGCGGAGGCTCGCCGACACCGGAAATCGGCCCAAACAGGTGGCAGTGGCGGCGAAAATCACTGGTAAAAAATCTATCCGTAGCGGCGACTACGGCGGCGCCGGTGCCAATCCTAGGTAAAGACAGAAATCCAGTAGCAAGACAGTCCAAGGGGTGCCAGTTTAGTGGCTGGGGTTTGGCCGAAGTCTCGTCGGCGGCCTCGCAAAGGAGTAATACTCTAAAATGGGTGAAATTTTCTGGAAATGATGGGTGAAGCCACTCAGATTTCTCCACGTTATACGATCGGAATGTCAGACAATTCGTGGGTTAACAAGCCCTATTTATAGATATATATAATATGTATATGAATAAAAAGCTCAAATCGAAATCGTCTATAGTCAAAATTGACTTGAGTGCTAAAAGTGACTCTATAATTAGTAATTGATGCAAGAATGTTAAATAACCTTCAAACCCTCCACTCGATTAGGTGAAAATCTGAGACTCAATCAAACTGGGCCACAGGGGTATAATCCGGTGATCCAAAATCCCTATGACACATGCGAATATGATCTTAAAATCTCCTACGGATACTAAATGCTGCAACGACCTAGCTCTAGGCCTAAAACCCTAGCTAATTTATAAAAAATCATATCTATACCTCATGTTTATAGTCATAACTCATACTCTAATCATCTGCATGTCAGGCATAGTTAGCCACCAACACATGCTTATACAACCATCTAGGTCTCATACTCATAATTAAAAATTAATCTGGCTTGAGCTTACTCGAAATTGGCCCGAACCGGGCAAAACTATAAGCCGGTAAAACCCTAACCTGAAGCTGGGTTTACACTGCTAGTGAACATTGTTGGTTTTTCAATGAGATCAAACAACGTAGGTTATGATGTTTGACTCAAAAAAATGTACCACTAATGTTAATGTACTTTTGTTTTTGAATGAAAGTATGTTACGCCAAAAGGGCTAGTTACTAAATGAAGACTACGTAGAAAGGGCTAGTCTAAATTTTATTATTTTCAAGACTACGTCAAAAAGGCTCGTTTATCATATGAAG
Source organism: Piper betle (assembly GCA_033002965.1). Taxonomy (NCBI): domain Eukaryota; kingdom Viridiplantae; phylum Streptophyta; class Magnoliopsida; order Piperales; family Piperaceae; genus Piper; species Piper betle. The sequence goes on along the minus strand of JAURVB010010459.1, from coordinate 6,475 downwards.
GATACATTGAAAGATATAGTCTACATGTTTTAAGTTGTCTATTGAAGTTGACTTACTAATAGTTTCAAAAGGGAATCAAATAATAAGCATTTAACGTTTACGAAGACTCTATGCTTTACTAATATGTTAAATGTTAATATAATAGTTTATGTACATGTTTATGTTAAATTAAGTATTAGGCTATGCTATGAGAATATTTATATTTATTTGAGTTAAATTACGTTCAGTTCATGAATGTTATGATTAATTTAGCTATGTTTGAATGATATTTATTCGATATTTTATCTTGTTTTTAATCAAATATAGTTTAAATATATTTTCCTACTATATTGACAGCATATGTAAGTAGTGAACTCAGTACCTTATTAGAAAGTTACTCAATGGACAAAGTTTATTTTGTACGTAGGTACAAAGACTTTTGATCGATGGGATGAGAAGACTCTGTCATTAGGATTTTTTTGTTTGTTCTTTATATGCTTAGTACAATAGTTTTGTAGCCTTTTATTGAGAGGTACTCAATTGGTTATGTAAAGTAAGTGTGGAATTTTAATTTGGTTTTATATAGATGCAAGTGTCAATCCGGCTCAGTAGGATTATTCCGCTGTAGTTATTTCTCTTTGTTATGCATGAGCATTAGAAATAATACTAGTAATGAGCCTAATTTAAATATTAATGTATGTTAAAAAATTGTGGTTGTTACAGGATGAAGAAAGCCTAAGAATGGAATTTCGTAGACGATATTTTTTAGAAGGTGGTTATAATGTAATGTCCTAATAAATTATCTTAGTTTCTCTAATTAGATATCTATTAGGGTAAAATTCAATTCAATAGTGTGAAAGAACTATAAATCCACAACTTCAATTGTACGAGATTGGGGTGGAGTTAATGTCCTTTGCTCTTCCCCTTTCTCGTTGATCATCCTCATAGAAGTGTAAAATTTTGTTTTTTCTTAGTTAGTTGTCTAGTGATAATTTTTTTATTCTTTTTGTCACAAAATTAATTAGTTAATTAGTTAAATTAAATGGATTTAGCTTAACTTTCTTAATTATAAAGTTTGCGTGGAATTGACCTCGTAGTTGTCTTTGCTATACTGTATATTTGATTCGTGTGCTTGCAGATCTTATTATACACTAATTATATACTTTTACAATAAATTTATACACTAAATCAAGGTAATTAATTAATTAATTGAAAAGATAAATTAGATTTTAAGGCGGTAAAAAACCGTCACCATTGGTCCTGACACCTTCACCGCTCCTCGACATTTTCCATCAGTTTGAACGGCCTATTGCCACCACCGGCCATGTTTCTCACGGCCAACCATTGCGCCGCAATGTTGACTTGACACAGTAGATATTGGATCTGACATGTCAGGTCTGCCCAAGTCCAACTCGCGTGCTCGAATCGACCCACTTCACCCTGAGCGGGTCTGGTTTATCACCGACCCAAGCGGCAGCATGACTGAAGCATACCACACACGGTTTTCATTGTTTTTTTTACAACATTTTTCTATGCGTTGCTTCCAAAGTTTTTGCCAGCATTTTAACTGGTGTACTATTTACCTGAGTTGTGCATTATGGAGTGAGGGCATACAATTTATAATATGCCAACATTGGTCATTACAAGCTCAACAAATGCTTTTAATATTTTTGTTTCCATCACAGTTAATTCACATGAGAATTGTAATGCAAGGGTTGTTGCCCATTAGTTTGGCAAGATAATGAAAATTAGTGTTATGAGCAAGCAATGGGTGCACATGAGCTTTGAGTCCAGCTCAGCTATGCATTTTCTTAGTTATATTTATTTGCCAATAAAGTGGAAATTGAATGTGCAAAAATCAACCGAAATGAGCAGGATTTGGAAGATGATTTTTTTAGAATCATTCTCGCTAAATTAACAAGGACTGCATATAGTTCCTTCGGAATTAGTAATAGGATGATATTTGTTGTATCAGTTGGAAATTTCTTAGGAGACCAGCATTAGAGCTGAAGTTCAAAAAAAAAACAAACATTCCTGATGGGTCCACAAGTCCTCCACTTGTCCTTGGCATGTCTCCCATATGACCTCCATTACTTGCCACTGCTCCTCTGATTTCTTTTCAAACCCTTCTCAGCCCAAATAGTGATTTTGCATAGATTGCATTCATCCCTTTGCAAATTAACCAACAGTTAGTGGGAAACAAAAATGGCAGAATTATTTAATATTACTGTCAAAATATAGTATTATATTACCTTTTTATCACGACTAGGATTTAGAACTTCGTATTGATCCATTTCCCACCAAGTTCGCTTTCCATCTTTGGTATAGAAAGCGAACGATCCACACATCCCGACCACAGTTGCATCTGAAGTATACTCTTCTCCAGAAAACAAAGTTTGGTTGGGCAGGATATCGAATGAACCACCAATTGGCTTCCAACAGTCCCTTGTGTGCAGCATTCTGCTTGCCTTTTTAACACTAACATCCTTCCTCTGGGAGAAAAAAAATTCTCTGTAGACAGAAAAACAAATACTTAAAAAAAGTGATAAAAAATATTTTCATTATCTAATTTTTTTAATAAAATCTTAATTTTTAAAAATCTATGCATATATAGTTTCTGGAATGGTTTACTGGCTAGCTCTTGTGGCGAAGTAGCATAAACATTTATGTCAACATCCTCGTGGCAATCGTGAACACAGTAGGGGCGAGCTCTTTCACCACTAAGGTAGGGATTGAGGTAGCAGCACACGATTTCACAGGGGGTTGGATTAAAATTTAGACCCACAAAAGTTAAGAAGGTTGATCTCAGTGCGGCTTTTCTTGCCACTGTGTCTATCATTTCTTCTTTCGATAGTCCAGTATGGTTACCTCTTCATTGATTAACCCCTTATATAGCACAGCAGCCTAGTTTAAATAAATGAAGTTTCAGGAAGACAAATACTGGATACAACAAATAAATATAACTATAAGGAGACCATCAAAACAGGCACATGAAAAAATAAAATGATGAAACATAAACAATGAAACTATTACAAGAACGACAAACAATAATTATAGAAACAAGGACAAGAAAAAATAATAATATTAACCATAGGAATAGAACCTCGTAGGTTTTCATTCCGTTTTCAGGAGCAATAACAAAGGATAATGGTGTTGTAGGCGAAGAGGACGATGAAGATATTGGTCGTGCCACGGCTCCCGCTCCCCTCGACCAAAAAGGATCGAGATTCATTGGACCTTGTTGGGGTTCCATATCTTTCTTCACTCTTAGCCGCGAAAGGCTAGCTACGTTAATCTATATATATATATATATATATATATATATATATGAGGGGGGAGTATGTGCTGCAGCACAGCCATCTTGGCTGTGCTGCAGTGTTTCAGCCGTTGGATTTTATCCAACGGCTGGACATTCCCCCCACCATTTCAAAAAAATTAACGGGTTGCCCTGTTCTTCAAACCCGCAGCGCCCGCCCACCTCGCAGCCGTCCACCGCCTGCAGCGCCCGCCCACCTCGCCCGCCCGCCGCCTGCAGCGCCGCCAGCCACCCACTGCACCCGCCGGCCCGCCCGCCACCCACTGCACCCGCCCCCTGTTTTGGGTAATAAAATCGGTAGGGAGAGGGGGAAGGAAGTGAGGCGGTGGCGTCGTCCTTGGCTGGCAGCGGGCTGGCAACGGTGGGCTCGGTGATGGAGGTCTGGCGGCCGTCGGCGACCACGTCAGTCGTGCAGCGGCGCGGCGACCCAACCAATGTTTGTTTGTTGATCTGTGTTTGGCTGGGAATGTGTAGAGCTCCGGGAAGTCGTCGGTTTTTTTTTGTTTCGATATGATAAAAATTGATAAATGTATTGATATTGAATGAATTCGGAATGGAATGGTGGTTCGGACTGATATTGGGAGGTTTGGTTGTGAATGCGTAGGATCCCCCAACCTTTTGACATCCCCCCACCGGAGGATTGGGAAGCCGATGTTGGCGGCTGCAGCCCGGGTCAATCAGGGCCATGGACGTCGCCGACGACGGCAGGGGTGGCACACCTCCTGATCTTCGGCCCCTCCCCTCTTCTACTTCCCAGAAAGGTAAAATTGTAGCAAGTGTATGGAAGAAGACCAAATAAAAAAACCATCTTTGTGCTCCAATTTCTAGTAGTTGGTTTTTTATGCTGGTTATAATGAGTTTGTGGTGTTGTTAATGTACAATTTGTTTCAATTTTGTTGGACGTCCCCTTTGTTTCAAACTCCAAGCATCTACGTCTATATGATCCCCTGCATTCTTCATAATAATAAATTTTAGTTAACTATGCCAATTGTCGTGCAGTTCAGATGACAGATATGGAGAATATTGGTGTTAGGGAGGGCATTCACCTGCTTGAAGTACATGCTTTCCTTCCACCTCTGATGGACTTGGGGTTGCCCATGCTTTTGGTCAGCTTACTGTCAAGCGAGATGAGCATCTCAGTTGATGAAAGAAAACATGAAAGGTATCTGTTATTTTTTTTACCTAATGTCAAGGGAAGAGCAGAATAAATTTTGTTTTTTTGTAGTGGCGCAAACATTTCCAGATACAACGTTATGATGGAGCATTTATCTTTTCTAGCATGAATGACAAAATTAGTACAATTAGCATTTCCTATTTTCAATTTCTGTGGGTGATAAAAAGCTTTCTTAACTCTGATTTAGATGTGAGACTAATATCAGAAGCACGAAGAGGCACATATTGCGCAGAGTATTTTTCTTTTACAAGAAGATGAAGAGGCACATATTGCGCACAGAAATTGCGCCTTCTGATTTTTGTTTGCTGAAATGTGTGAACATTTCAGTTTGTACTGAGCACTGGAACTGGGGTGAATGAAAGCGTATTCTTTTTTTTGTGGGGATCAGAACGAAGAAGGCTTGAAGCTGCTTACCACGTACAATATACCATTCTCCATTGTTGCAAGTAACCGGTAAAGCTTACTCTGTACCTTGCCGTTGGTAAGCTTTGTTCTATTACCAATTACAGCTGAAATGTTGATGTGTGGGATTATATGAACCTGAATGACTTTAGTCCATTGGCAAGACTTTGGAGCGGGCATTTTTCATGATATATAGGCAAGTGCTGATAGATGGACAGTGGGCGGTTTTTGGCTATCGGCATGTGCTAACTGAAAATGAACGTTGACAGTTTGCTTAGCATTTAGTATATGACATTGCTTGCAGGACTTGACTGTGTAAATGTCTGTTGGGAGTGGGACTTCTCGGTTTTCTTAAAATGTCTGTTTTGTTGGTTGTTCCATTTTGCAGATTCTTAATTGCTTCTCTGTTTTCTTTTTGACTGCTCCACATGGTTTAGGTTTTGCCTGCTCCACATGGTTCTATTTGTAATGCAAAGGATTGAAGTGTGACGTGAACAGCAGGCATCTAATTTTTTGAACTTTTGATTAGTAAAAATGTTTGCTTTACTTGCTTTCAGAATGTTTTCATCTGGTGAATAGGTTCTTCTCCGTATGTATGTTCAACTAGTGTTGTATATGTTTGCTGATTTTTCTGATATTCATCCTGATGTTTCTGAATTTTTTGACAGGTACCCCATGTGGTTGTCTGCTGGTGTAGCTGCATGAAAAGTAGGTATTGTCAGTGCAAGCTCAAGCTCGGAATGGGCCAATTCTACAAGTCCAGAGCATTTATAATGCGATTATCACACATTGTATTTACTTTAAAATTGCCACACATCTTGTATTTACTTTAAACTGTTATGTTGTGGATCCTTAGCTCAAAATTGGCAGAGCACTCAAGAAATTCTTGAGGGATGGTGGTTCGAATCCATCAAGATCCTACTTAATTAAAATTTGATGAAAATTTGAGATGCTGAAATAACTTTTACCAATAATGTGAATCATTATTTTGTTTTACTTTTCGGTTCTGATCTTCCTGTCAGTCACTTTCACCGATGACTTCCTCGTATTTGATGACTTTAGTGTGAAAGAAAAAAACTATCGTGGATTTTTTATTTCATGAAAACTTGAGATGCGTAATTTATGTAAATACACAGAAATTCAAACTTGCAATCCACAAAATGCACAAAAATTACAATGACAATGTTTCCCATCATCTACAACCATACAATATACAAGCCCAATACATCCTATTGCATGGGGTCATTGTTACACTTGGTATGAACATTTTTACATGTTGTCGAATAATGACCTCTCTCATTACAAAGACTACACATCCTTTTTTTGATTGAGCTTGAGCAATTTCGTATCCTGCCTTCAATCTTTGACTATTCTTAGGACGACCTTTAGTACGCAAATGAGAGGGATCACGGACAACTATTTGAGGAATATGCTCCATTGAAGTTCTAACTTCCGTCTCAACAACCTCGCTGCTAGTTTGTCCTCGCAATGAAGATGAACTCCTAATCGCATCAAGCTGTTCAACCAAATTTTCTAAATGTGGTAATGCAAAATCATAGTGCTCAGCTGAACTTGTTCCCAAATCTTGCAATCGGATAGCCAAA
>JAURVB010010458.1:0-29598 GCA_033002965.1 Piper betle | reverse complement strand
GAAAATCCAGTTTAGCCATCTCAGCAAGATGATGAGAAGACTGGTCAACTCTCCTCGTAACCCATTTAGAAACTCTCCTGGTCAACTCTCCTTGTAACATTTACATGCATAGACCTGTACAATCTTGAAGCTAATTTTCCCCATCCTCTTTTGTGGGCCTTGGCCCACCTCCCCTTGGTTATGGACCAAGCTCAGTCCAAGTTTATCATGGGCTTTACATTTACAAGGCCCAAGTTTCCATTGGCAGCGCATCCTAATTCCTAACACGCAAGCATTCCATTCATCTTGTTGTCTGCTCTTGGGTGGCAGGACGTCCAGTGGGCCCAATCCCACTTAGTGTAGGCCCCACACTAGCACTGAAATCAGAGCTAATTGAATTTTAATAACTCTAATTAACCGTCTTACCTAATCACATGAGTAGCACATATAAACTAATAAGGGAATTATCTTTGTTTTTGGCTCTTATTGGTCACTAGATATGGGGGACCTTAAGGTGACCTAGAAGCCACATTGGCACTGATTTGGTGGCCAGTGACGTGAGTTAGGACAGCTTGGTGCACGATCTTAGGTGTAGCCATTAATTGTGTTCTTTACACTAAGTTAATCTTCATCGAGATAATAATTATCAATGTACCGAGTTTCTACCATATATATAGCAATTGCTAGCAAGCTTACTCGAGTTGGGCAATGACAATAAATAAATAAATAAACAAATAAAATTTTAATTTACTTATGAGCTCCGAGTCTTCCTTAACTTGATAGATTCCCGAATTGTTGTTGGCTGACCGAGTTATTTGAGGGATCGAAGATATTATCAAATTACATAATTATGTAATTAACAGCCTTCGAAGTTTATTAAATAAAGTTTAAATATTTTAATTTAGGGGAAGATATTGGCCGGCCGCGTGCCAAGACGATAAGATTCTATCCTTACTCTTCTCTCCACTGACAACGTTTTCCGATTGAAAATGGCCAAGATTGACCTTCTAAGTGGCACTCTTGATTCCACTAATTCCTTCCCACTTAAGGGCAATTTTGCCATTTAATGAAAATAAGATATGCTAGTGCCACCCACTTAACCAGCTGGGAGGTGTTTATAGATTGTGCCGTAGTGGAGAAGATTTTCTTGAAATTCTACCTTTTGTTATCTTCCACTTAGCAAAACCATGTGTAATTACTAATTAGCAAGTAGCCTTGTTGCTTATATAATACTTTAGGGTTGACAAAATTTTTTGTACTACATTAGGCAAAGGTGCCCAAATTTAATAGGGCACATAAAAGTAATCATTGTATAATCTGAGATTAGCACGTCAAATTAGTTAAAGGGTCCTTCATTGTAGAGTTCCTAATAATTAATCATTGAAGAAGAGTCATAGGTAAGAATTTTATATACCTACTCATAAAGAAGAGTAATTAGGAGGAATAAAGATTTTGGATATGAAGATGCCTCTTATCCTAATCAGTAGAAAAAGAGGGACAAATTGCATATGGGTATATATGGCAGCAATCAGAATTAAAGTTAGCCTTCTTAGAGTAGATATGCATGTAAATTAACCACATTAACATGTATATACTTCAACATACATAATAGTTTAGGGTTAAACCTAACATGGGTATTACTGTTTACACAAATGCATCTACCCTAATAAACCTAATTAACTTTATATCGTTAGAATCAATTCCTATACTTGTTGCTCCCAAGTAGGGCTATTAATTGAGCAAGTTAGTTCGTGAGCATTTGACGGTTCGGTTTGGATCGATTCAAATCGAAACTCGACATTTAAATGCTCGAGTTCGAACTCGAATCCTATAAGTCGAGCTTGAGCAGGCAGTGTTTGAATTGACTCGACTCAGTTATAACTCGAACTCGACTGCTCAGATAATATAATATAATAATTTATATAATAACATTTATCTATTCAAAATATATTTAAAATCATAAATAAATATTATTATTGATTAAGTTTAATTGTAACTAGTTATATTTATTTATATATAATAAACTAACAAAGAAGCATCAATACAGGGAAAACTCAGTTGGGAGAGTGCCATCCTAAAGACTTGAAGGTTACATATTCAATCCATGTTCATCACATTATCATTTTTTGTTGGATACATGTACGTACAAGAAAAATAAACCAAACGAACTAGTTTCAAACTCGTTAAAATTAAACAGTTTAATGTATTCGTACTCGAGTCGAGCTCAAACAACATAAAAATTGTTCGAGTCAATTTTGAATATATATATTCAAAACTCTTAATTGAGCGAGCTCAGTGAGCTAGTTTCAAACTCGTTAAAATTAAACAATTTAATGTATTCGAGTTCAAGTTGAGCTCAAATAATATAAAAAATATTAGAGTTAATTTCGAGTATATATGTTCAAAACTCCTAATTGAGCAAGCTCAGCTTGTGAGCTAGTTTTGAGCTCATTAAAATTAATTACTTTAATGTATTAGAGTTTGAATCGAGCTCGAACAACATAAAAATATTCGAGTCGATTTCGAGCATATATGTTCAAAACTTATTCTATTTCGAGTCCCGTTCGAACAAATTTTGAACTATTTGAGTCAAGTTCTAATATAAACTCAGGCGACAAGGTAGAAAGAAGGGTAATATTTTAATTAGTTTTGCAGATAAAGTATAAATTAATTTTGGCTTCCAATAAATAATCTTAAATTTCGTTATACTAATAAAAAAAATTCTTCACCTCACGTTCTTTCCAAAACAAAATTGTAGGAGAGTATGAAATTGAGAGGATTGATGGAGAAGAGGATGCATAGGGGGACTCCACTTTTGATATTTGAGGGGAGTATCATCTTCTTCTCCTAAGTGGGAAATGACAGGACTAAGTGATAAACAAACTGTCATGAGAATCCTTTCACATCTCCTTTATTTGATCTTCCTCACCTCCATGTTATATTCTTTTAATGCAGTCTGCAAGCATTCTCTTTGCATGGTGAAATTCCCCACTGACAAACAAATGGCAAAAGCCATGGTGTCTGATAGAACAACACCTTCGGTGAGCTTTGAACTACAACCAACTTCTCCTACCCCTCAAGGTGGCCTATGGGGAAGGTTCATCAACAAGATCAAGCTGTCAAGTGTTCTTCATGGAGAGGACCAGGCCACTTCGGCCGCCCGCAATCGGAGAATCATTCGAGGGGATGAAGAGCAGGAATTTCAGACTGAAAACACTCACTGTCTCTCGTCACACTACAGTGTTTTTGTAGCACGCCTGGCCATCATGGTAAGCTAGCCTGCAAACCTTTTGATGTTTTGAGTCTTTTGACAATCTTAATATACATGTATGCACCGTGCTTGGATTATTTTATGCAGTTTAATCAGGTTCATGCAATCTTTCATTGAATGGCATAGTTTAATTTTCTACTTATTCATATGCATATATTACAAAAGTTAAAAGATTGATCATATATGAAATGCATCACTGTTGTGCTAAGAATTCGACAAGATCATGCTTTAGACAGTACTAGACTAGAGAAAAACAGAGCAAGGGGGATTTTGATTTTGTTCAAAAACGATTATGAAGAAAATGAACGATATGTAGAGAGAAAGGGAGAGAAGCCAAGGTATAACTCAAATGAGTTGATGCAGATGTATATTAACTGTTGAAAAATAAACAATTTTATCAAAACTCTACCCAATTATGTGAAAAAAAACGGACTAGGCTAACCTTCCATATACCATCAATCCTATGTCTTATAGATTTAAGCTTTGATCAAACAATCAACTATATTTTCTATAAGAAAAAATTAATTGCACCGATGTAATGGCTTTGTTGATCACTGCAGGTAATGTTGGCCATTTTGATTGGTATGTTGACAATCCTTACATGGTATTTCACCAGAGCCTACACTACAAAATCCATTCACAGCCTAGCATATGATCTTCGTTTTGAGCTTCTTCAGCGGCCAGTATTAAGAATGTGGAACATTCTCAATTCCACTGTAGAAATAACTATGGCTCAGGTGAAACTATGTGAATATGTAATCAACCGTTATGATAGATCTCCATCTCATCCACAACAACATGAGGTACTTGTTCATTTGTGTTAAAAAGAATACTTCCTTGTTTATGACATGAAATTAAATGTTGGTGGTTTTCACGAACTTGTTCACACAGCTATATGAAGTAATGAAGGATGTAACATGGGCACTATTTGCAAGTCGAAAAGCACTCAATGCAATCACGATTAGGCATCATAACGGATTTGTGCAAGCATTTCACAGGGATCATAGGAGCAATAGCACATACTACATATATTCTGATCCTTTAAATGCTTTTCACGATGACTGGACAGATAGCTATTCGGATCGTAACATCTCAGCTATATGGTATAGAGAGCCTCTAAATCCTGTTAATGGTACAAAGATAGGAAAAAGGAGCAAAGTCCCAGCAGATGAACTAATAAGAATTCCAGGATTCTCAGAAGTTCGTGATGGATCAGCTTCTTGGCAAGTCACTGTGAGCAAGTTTACAGATTCACCACTTCTTTCAGCAGCATTGCCTGTGCTGAATGCTTCAGATGGAAGAATACTGGCTGTGGTTGGGGTTACTACAGCTTTCTATAGTGTAGGACAGCTGATGAGAGAGTTGGTGGAATTTCATAGTGGCTACATGTTTGTGACTTCCAAAGAAGGTTATCTGCTTGCAACATCAACAGATTCACCACTTCTGAAGAATACAACAAGTGGTCCGAAGCTTATGATGGCCACAGAGTCAGATAATGATATAATTAGATCAGGCGCAGAGTGGATTCAGCATGCTTATGAAAATAAGTCCCTACTTAAGGACGAGCTGCACATGGAAAATGTAGTATTAGGGCATCAGAAATATTACATAGATTCATTCTTCCTGGGTTTAAAAAGAGTTCCACTGGTGAGTTGTCTGCCATGTCCTCAAGTAGGTCTTGCATATGTGTTCAATGCCTTATTACAATTCATCATCAGAAAGTAACAGTTACTTTAAATTTAAATAGCAATGTCATAAAAAAATTGAACAATGAATATAAGGAAATTTTGCGTTTTTAAACGGTAAGATGTGAATTTTCAGGTAGGAGTAGTTATCATTCCAAGAAAATATATAATGGGGAAGGTTGACAAAAGTGCTGTCACGACTTTGGTGATACTGATAACTGCATCTCTTTGCATTCTTGTCGTTGGATGTGTTTGCATTATGATTTTAACAAGTGGAGTTTCAAAAGAAATGAAATTAAGAGCCGCTCTAATAAGTCACCTCGATGCAAGAAGAAGAGCAGAAGCCTCCAGCAACTACAAAAGTCAGTTTTTGGCCAACATGAGGTGAATGACAAATTAGCTATTATCTTTAGCTATATTAAATTCTGTTTTCATAAGTTTTAGGTCTATAGTGATATTGTCCTGAAATGATTTTCGGGCCAAGCCTAGAATGTATAAAAAGTAAAAAATATAAGGTATTTTGGCAAATCAAGATCTTAATATCATATATGCTTAATTAGCTATATGAAAGTTTGAAACAAAATATGTCATTGCAAAGTACAAACATTTTATAAGTAGCAACAGTTCATTTGGTTGTGAATTGAATAAACTGAAGTGATTTTCCTATCAAATTATATACTTGGTAAATTTTGAAAAAATATAAATTCACAAGTATATCTAAATTAATGTTCTTTTGCTTCCTAGCCATGAATTGCGAACACCAATGGCTGCAGTGATAGGGTTGCTGGACATTCTCATTTGCGATGATTGTCTTACGAATGAGCAGTTCGCTACAGTTACTCAGATTCGGAAATGTTCTACTGCGCTACTTCGGCTTCTTAACAATATTTTGGACCTAAGCAAGGTGAGAAAAAAAGGTTATTTTTCGAACCTATGAATGTCATTTTCTGTCCCACTGTTGGACAATTGGCGTATTTGTCCATTGATATCCTTTCATTTTGGCCTGACACCACCAATATTTAAAAACTGAGAAGTGGGCATTTTCAGAAATAATTTTCAAAATAAATTGCTCCTTGATTTACGAGATATCATAGTTGTATTTTAAACCCCGTATATACTCATCATAGTTATTTTAAACCCCATATATACTCGTATACTGTAACTGGTAATTGTTCTTTGTCGCAGGTTGAATCAGGTAAATTAGTACTGGAAGATGTTGAATTTGACTTGGGCAGGGAACTTGAAGGAGTGGTGGATATGTTCTCTGTGCAATGCATTAATCACAACGTGGAAACTGTCTTAGATTTATCTGGTATACTATCTTAATTTTTTTCATCAAGCTGCAAGACCTAGAGTACATGTCCATTCATTCATTCATGGTAAAGCTATAGGCTAACACTGCCTCAGGCAAAAGTTATAACGAGATTATCCTGTGTATTACTAGATGACATGCCTAAGTTTGTTCGGGGAGACTCTGCTCGAGTAGTGCAAATTTTTGCAAATCTCATCAGCAATTCAAATAAGTTCACTTCATGTAAGTTCCACTATGGTTTTCATTCAACTCTGAAAGATGCACAATTATATTTTCTGATTTTTGTTTGCAGTTAATTGTTTAGAATAAGCTTATGCATAATATTTCTGAAAATTAGATGGATTATAATACAAGAAAATATGAAAATTCTGGACATGAAATTTTGTTCCAAATCTATAATAAAAAATGATGTTTCCTCAATTTCAAGTCATCAATACTGTCCATTTAGTTACTAGTATCTTTTTTTCCAGCTGGTCACATTATTCTGCGAGGTTGGCTTGATAACGACACAGACAAGCTCTACTATGATCATAAAGAACAGAGTCCTGCTCAAAAACAGAAGTGTAGACAACATGGAAGACTACCAAAAGGAATCATGAAACAAGATAAACAGATTATTCTTCGCTTTGAAGTTGATGATACAGGCTGTGGTAACATGCCAGATTAGTATTTATACTTCAGCTGACATGTTGTTTAGTATATGATCCGACTTATCTCATTTTTCACACACCTTTTCATAGGTATTGACCCAAGTAAATGGGAATCTGTATTTGAAAGTTTTGAGCAAGCAGACCCATCAACGACCAGAACGTAAGTAATGCGTATGAGAGCTTTAACTTGTGAACTCATGATATTATGGAAAACAATTCAAACATACATGAGAAGTATAAGAAACCAACTGAATGAAACAATATCAAATAAATGAGAATTATTCTGTTATTCATGATTTAACATACCTTATATGCCTGATCCAACTTCTTTGGGTAAGAAATTACTGTCTTAACAGTGCAGCTTAGTTAGTGCTGCTCTAAAATCATCGTTGATTGGGGATGAATATTTAGAACATGCTCTTGAATCATCTTTGTAACATTTTATTATCTTGTCACATGAACTGACCAGTCACCAATGAGGTCAATAAACTGTGCCCGCAAGTTGGTGAATCTGTATTTCATCCCTGGCATATTCTCCTTTTTTAAACTGCTAGTTGTTCATCATTTCAGGCATGGAGGGACTGGCCTAGGCTTGTGTATAGTGCGTACCCTGGTAAGCATGCATCAGCACTTGTATCCCCATGTTCATATATCAGCAGAATCTATTTTTCTCTCGAAACTGCTACAGTTAAGATCTTAGTGGGGTAGGACAATGGAAGATGGATCTCATTGAAACAGCTTCAACTCATTAACTTTGGTTTATTATAAAATTTTGCAGGTTAACAAGATGGGCGGAGACATCAGGGTTGTGCAGAAGGATGGTCCTGGAACATTGATGAGACTCAGCTTGATTCTAAAGGCACCTCCTGATTGTAGTGAACAGCATTGCCAACTAGGAGTCGGTGATAATAGTCCAATGGTAAAAACAAATATGTTTTAGCACAACAAAAAATTCCAGTAGCACAATGATTTTTTATGAAAATGGAAGTACTCAAATGTACGTGAAATCAGGTATTGCTGGCCATTAACAGAAAGACCGGAAGATTGATATTGTCCAAGTGGTTAAGAAAAAGAAGATCAGCACCATGGAAGCATCCGAGTGGAATGAACTGACGCAAAACCTTCAAGAACTATTTCAAGAAAGAAGAACTGTGGAATCTTTCACAACAGATTACACCTCCATAAATCCACTAAGACTTAGTAGGCTTAAAACACTTAATGGCAATACAGTGAAGACTCCGTACCTTGTGATTTTGGTGGACATTGCTCTATTGGACTTGAGTACAGACATATGGAAAGAGCAGCTCAATTTCCTAGATTATTACAAGGAGAAGGCCACGTTTGCCTGGATACTAAACCATGACACTCCAAATGCTGTTAAGATGGAAATGAGGAGAAAAGGTCATGTTCTTATGGTTAACAGGCCGCTGTATAAATCGAAAATGATTCACCTTTTGGAAGCTGTTGTAAAAGAAAGGAGCCTTGAAATGCAGAAGAAAGCTCAAGATTTGTGTGAGTGTCCTGAAGCTGACATTGTACATGTCGATGCTCCCAGCTCGGATGAATCTGATGTACCGGATACTGCTGCTTTTGATGTTCAAAGAGGTACATTTGTCCTTGAAGAAGAGAAGAATTTCAACATGCAAAAAATTTCAAATACTTACAAATTTGATATGAACACACAATTCCAAGATACTTGCACAATGAAACATTGCAACAACTCAACTGCTGAGCTACAAGGTGAATTACTAACAGAAGAAGCAATAATGAAGCCTAGCATTAAAGGTCTAGTTAGATCCAAATGCTACAATTTGCAACAAGATGAACAACATACTAGCGATAATGGCTCTAATGGGGAGGAGTTTGTTGGTTCAACTCCCAATTCATCTTGCAAGAGATCCCTTGAAGGTTTGTGCATACTTTTGGCAGAGGACACACCTGTGCTCCAAAGAGTGGCAAGCATAATGCTGGAAAAAATGGGAGCAACAGTGGTAGTTGTTGGAGATGGAGTTCAAGCAGTTGAAGCACTCAAATTCTCTCTTGGTACTGAAAGTAGATCCCAGGCACAATATCATGAATTCCAAAAAATTGATCTGATTCTGATGGACTGTCAGGTGATTTTACCATAGTTAGTCATGTTTCTATGTTAACTTCCATAGTACTTGGTTTTTACATCGTTGGATTCTGAAATAAAATTTTCACATAGCTCTAGGCTTTCATTCCCATTCTTATTGTCAGGTTAATTTAGCATCAAATTAGTAGCGTTTCTTGTAGTAACTTGTAACTACTTGGCTTCAATATCATTTATTTGAATGAGGCACAAAACTTTCGTCAGGCACTAAATTTCCTTCAATTATGAATTGCAGATGCCAAAGATGGATGGTTATGAAGCAACAAAGTCAATTAGAAGATCGGAGGAAGGAACCGGGCTGCATATTCCGATCGTTGCCCTCACAGCGCATGCCATGTCTTCGGACGAGGCCAAGTGCTTGGAGGTGGGGATGGATGCATACTTAACAAAGCCAATTGACTATAAGCTCATGGTGTCCACCATCTTGTCCCTGACCAAGTGAGCTGATGATAGTGAAGAACACTCAGAGCATAAATGATACTGAGCTGAATGAACATACTAATGTGTATTCCTTTCTCACCAGTTTTGATAAATAGCAGAGTAAGTTGAAATTTTGATATTGACCATAAACGAAAACTAGATTCATCTTGTGCAACATACAACAGAAGCAGTTGGTAACAGTCAATCAAATATGCTCAGCACTGTCTCCATAATAAAACAGACTGGTCTTCTAAGAGTGTTCCTATCTTGAATCTCAAATTCATTAATTGTCTGTGTCATATTCTTTTTCCAAAACTCCAAACATCCAATAAGCAGGTTACAGAGTGAACTTTGAAAGGGGGCTTTACCATACTCAATTCTTACCACCCTTTCATGACCCATGAAAATAAAGTGGATGGAAGATTGACTATCTTCTAGATTGATTCAGAATCAAACTAGTAACTATCGTTCGATAATATCAATGTCATGCAAGTGTACACTCTAAAACCCAGCTTTGGGTTAGGATTTTACCCGTTTGTTGCCCTTCTTGGTTTGGGTCAATCTCGAGTCGGTTCAAGTTAGTTCAACTACCAAACTATGAGTATGAGGCCTAGACAGCTTTATGAGCATGTTATGGAGACTGTGTATACCCGATATAAAGATGATAGTTTTAATTATGCTACAACAGAACACAAGTTTTTAGTGTATACTTGAGGTATATAGATTTTTTTGATTGTAATAACTCAGGATTTTGAGACTAGATCTAGGTCATTATAACGTTTGGTATCCGTTTGGACTTTTTAGATTATCTTATTTACATGCATCTTAGGGATTTTAAATTACTAGATTGCCTTTGTGGGTTGAGTTTGATTGAGTCTTAGATTTTTATCCAATTGAATTTAGGGCTTTGAAGCCCATTTAACTTTTTTGCCTCAATTTTCATCTATAAATTCAGTTAGGTTTCGTGTTAGTTTCGACTTTTGTTAATGTCGATCCAAGTTTTCCAACTATATATATATATATATATATATATATTGTATATAGCCTAAGTTGACATTCCCGACGGCGTTTTCTTCATTTTTTGGCCATTTTCCAACCAATCGCAGGTCGGACACCATCGGCCATCACCCTAGACATATTCCTCACTCGACAGCCAACCGATTGAGTCTGGCCTTGCCGACCATCACTGTCAAAATTGTCACCCGTGACTCCACCTAACTCAACGGTGATCCCTCTTATTTGCAATCGTTTTTCAGCCAACCGATGGCATGACTCTGTTGGTCGCAATAGCCACCATGTTCCCTATCACCTGGGCAGTCGATCGGGACCGACACTGGCCCATGGCTCCCTGCCGTTGCCATTTTCTAGCAATGGGCACTGATGCTACTCGTCGTGCTCGTTTACTCTCTCCAGCCTGTTTGTGTCCATTGTGTTCACCTATTTGCCCGCTCCTGCGTTTGCCAGTCCATGTCCTCTTGTCTGCACTGAGTCCTCCGAATCCAGCCCAAAACAACCAATAGTTAACTTGTTCGAGTTAACTCAGTTTGACTCGGTCTTGTTCAGCCAGTTGCCTTGGTTTTCTTCATAGGTCATTTTCGGTCTGTTTTTTTACCATTTTCAGTGAGTTCAGACTCCCTATATTAGTTTAAATGTATATTTACTTTATTTGGTTTATCTTGATGTTATGATTATTTTTCTTTATTTATTATTTATTTTATTTATTTATTCATTATTGCTTAATTTTTATTATTTAAATAAATGTCATACGTGATGAATGCTTGTATGATTATTTATTATTATTATTGATAATGTATTTATAATATTATTGTTGTTCATGTTTATCCTATTTAATTTAATTTAATTATTTAATTAATATTTATTTGGTCGCTCATGTTATTATTTATTCGTATTTAGTTGTATATTCATATATTCAATGTTTATATTACTATTATTCATGATTAATTTTTATTAATTATCTATTCATTGATCTAATTATTTGTTGATTATTTATGTAGTTATTTATTTAATTATTTATTATTTACTCACATAAGTGCTTTTATTCACTCGCATTTAGTCGCATATTTATTTAGTGTTATTTATATTATTTATTACTTTTCTTGATGTAACTCATGCACTATTATTTTTAGCATTTTTATTTGATTTATTTATTTTTATTACTTTTCTTGATGTTACTCATCCATTATTATTTTTAGTAATTTTATTTTTATTTATTTGACTTATTTATTTATTTATTATTTTTCTTGATGTTACTCAACCACGATTATTTTTAGTATTTTTATTTTATTTCTTTGACTTATTTTATTTATTTATTTATTTATTCCTTGCACGTGTCTCATTTTGCGTGCCATACGTTGTTCATTTAGTTCCTTTACATTGTCTATTGTTTGTAATGTTGTTGTTGATGTGAGCACATGTAACAATCATGCATCATATAGATTTGTCCGTCTTTGGTTAGATGTAGGTTTCAAACTTCGAACTCACTCTAGAGGTGCCAACACACTTTGAGCTTGGACCACACATTCGTTAAGACTCTTCTCAAATTTACCACTCTAGTCTATCATGGATTTGATTTTCAGATCATATGACGTGTTAAGTGGTTGTTTCATTAGAATCCACTTAACATGGGTCATCTAGATGGATTTTACTTCTGTGATTAAAACCTTAGAAGATGAGATCCCTTATGTTATTTTCGAATTTAACTTCATCTTATGTTGTCTTCAAACCCATTTATATGGATCCCTTTCCAGCCCAATACATAATTTTTATCAAGTTTTTACTGAGACGAGAGTTGGTGAATTTGACCTCACATATATCGTGAACAGGTGCATACGTAGGTCACAACAAGCTTTGGATTAGTGAGAGAGATATTCCACTCTTGATGGATCCTGATATCTCTACATCTTAAGCTTCCTCACACCTAATGAGGAGTGAAGTAGAATGTACTGTTGTATACAAAACATGTTTAGATTTGTGATATCAAAGAATACTAAAGGCTCTTGTGCTCTGGGCCAAGAGTTATATGGAGGTATAGAAAGGCCTTCGGTTATGTGTTTTTTCCTAGAGTGAGACTAGTTATTGCTAAAAGAAGCATTTTTCGAGAATGACATAACATTAGTTCAGTTTGGGATGTTATATAGTCTACAACTTGATGGCTCCTTAGTAGATGACCTTTGAGTATTCCCATGGAGATTATATATGGTTTTTGCTCCTCATGGAAATGAAATTCCACTTGCCACTTGCCAGTTTGTACACACACTTGAGATCAGTGTACCATTATTTTCTTTTGTTGTTCTGTCTATATTTGATGCATGTTCATGTATTACTTAAAGTATCATGATGTGTCTTCCTTTTTTGAGATGCCAAGTGGGTTGTTTTGATCTTTTTCTCATTCAAGTCTTAAAGAGTAATTGATTTAGACATGACTCAACTCAATTGTAATAGTTATGATCTGATTCTTAGGTAAACCAGAATTAAGGTGTTATATATATGGTTGAAATAAGTAATATTATGATAAAATTCAAGTATTGTTCTACAAAGAGATGATTTATTTAAGTTAATTATCAAATTTAGAACAAAGAGCAAAACAAATACAAAAAGGGATTTTTAATCTAAGAAGATGCAAACTAAACTAGAGACTAAACAACAAAAGAAAAAGAACAATAAACTCAAAAACAATTCCAAATCAGCAACTCAATTAACAATTAAAACTAAATCTAATAACTTTAAATTGAAGAAAAATCTAATAATGATAGAACTCGTTCTAGAAACAAATATTTCTTGACATAAATTCAATGTTCATCATATCTCACTCTTATCTTTTATTTTCTCGTATTATCGATTTAGGATAAATGTAAGACATGGTGGTTCTTGCCCCTTCATACTTCGATTATATTATCTTAATTTTTGCCTCTTAATAATAATTAATTAATCAACAAAATAATGCATTATGATTTACCTTTTAACCATATACGATTTTATGTATCTTGTGACTACAACAACAAACAAATTAAAAGAGTTGTCATATTATGAATTATCTATGACTAGTCTATTTAATTTTTTTAAAAATCTGATTAAACATCACGATCTAATAAATAAGTGATGAATCTACTCTTAGCATTAAGAATATGAAAATTTAAACAATTTGATTAAATAAAAGAGTAAGAGGTTGAAATGAACTCAATTAAATCATGTAAAATTTAATTCTTCTCTAAAACAAAATAAAGAACTCCTTCATAATAAAAATAAAGAACATGATGAAGATGAAATCAACATTTATTATGAAAAGATACAAAATTACAAAAACTAAAACTACTCAAACACTATGCTCCTAAACTACGAATTGTGATATATCATACAATAAATGATCATCCTATTATACAGGAGAAGTGACATCTTAAGGGATGATGAATTTAAGGAGAGAGTTTACAACTCGATGTGGTCAAAATTCCTCATTAACTGTGATGTTTATTCAAATTTATAATATCTTTACCTTGTCAACAAGTCCTAAAGAATGTTCAATATATACAGGCTTGTCTCACGTGATTCATATGCGTACAAAGCCTCAAGATTCTTCCTATATGGCTTCATAGCCCCCTTAGGTCGTAGTTACCATTGTAGTTTTTTTTTCCTGTATTTGAACCCCAAATTTAGACATATCTCATAAAATATTAAATTAAAATATAAAGTAAAACATCAAATATTTAATAATATTTACATCCAAAATTTACAAAATCACATTAAAAATAAAGATAAGCATTGTGCATTTTGGACACTTAACACTTACCGACATTCAATAACACAAGATAAAAAAAAAAAGGACAAAAACTTCACAGTTGTTGCATATGTCTACTAGGTACGATCTCCTTCCATCAATCACTCTCCTCTAAATTGAAATCAAGCCAATTTCACAATATGTAGCTTTCAATCTGTATATATAATTGAGGAGCAACAGAAAAAATTCTATGTGCCACCTCTTTTGTCTTTTCCACAGTTAAGACACAAGACTTATATAGCTAGAGAAGGCAATATCTTGTGTAAATTTCTGGTTTATTTTAATGTGTTTGTCTCGTCAAGTCAAAAACCAATGATGCACTAGATTTTATTAGTACAACTTCAAAGTATAATTAAATTTAAACTTTACAATTTTCCAAAAAGTGCTCAATTAATTAATGGCTTAATTAAGTAGATCATACCTCCACCATATAAAAACTTAATGTAGATAAATAGCCTCCACATTCAAGATTGATGGACAAATAGTACCAACTACCAAGTACATGTTAGGTTCACCAATTCATGTTCCACCTCAACGTGATGTGACTAATCATTTTACCTTCCCATGCCCTCACTTGACCTTCCTTGATTAATAATTGTAGTCTATACTTTTTTTGTTACCATTTCCAACTTTCATACCAACTCCTTGATAATCTAAGTATGTACAATGGACAAAGTAATTGTCACATCCTAGCCAACCAGTTACTCAATCAGCATTTTTTAGCTTACTAGTGGCAACAATATTTTTAATTAGGTTACATTTTGTGGGCACTTTGGGATTGATATGAGGTAGTTCAATTTTTAATTTTGATGTTTTTTGAATGAAGTGAAGTTGATTTTTCTTTGCCGTGTAGTCGAAAAATCAAAAATAAAATCAGTTGACATAACAACAAGTGTTTTGAAGTTTTAGGTATTAATATATCTTTATATTATGCCTTGGAATTTACATGATAGTTAAATCATTCATCATTAACAACGTGGGATTAGCGGTTAACACAACTATTACATGTTGAAGCATGTTATTATTGCTTTTTTATCAAAAAAAATAAATTAAATAATATTTTATTGTTTCAAATTTTATAATATTTTTAACCTAAGGGATTTTTGGTATGCAATAAATAAAAATGTGATCATTAAAATAATATTGTTGGAGCTACAAATGGTGTGTAAGAAACATATGAGAATATAATATATAAAAAAACTGGGTCCTACTCCAAAATTGGACCGCCATTGTTTCCTCCCCTTCTAGAAACTAAAACACATTTTTTTAGTCAACGGGATTAATTGATTAGATATGGATTAAACCAGTACTTAGTTGTTTAAGGATGATACAATGATAACGATCAGTTTCTAGATGGTTTGACTTTGGTGGATGATCCCACAGCGGGTCCCGCGTATATGTGTGCGTATCATAATGGCGTGGAGTTGGCAGCCAACCGCTTTGTAGTACGTAGGTATTGTCGACTAAAAGTGGGAAATTTATTATTTTGTTTTCATATTATATGCATACATTTATTTATACACACTACATGTCCGTCTATTTGGGTTTTTTTATTATATAAAATAATTAAAAAATTAGTTGGCTTTTAAATTCTAATTCGCTTAATATAACATAAGATGAAGATTTATACTTAATATTTAATTAAATGATCGGGTAAGATTGACGTATGGTCGGCCGAGTTAGAAAAAATTCGATTTTCTTAAGCCTAATATATATAAGCACTTTTCCTGGTGACCACCTATGAACTATAAATTACGAAGATATTTTTTAATCGTAGTTATAAAAAGAGGTACTTAGACAAATTTTAAGTTCACCAATAAGAAAATTTTCTGTCTCTGTGGGGGCCATCTCGACTTTATCGGTGGACAAGTTAAAAAGGACAAAAATATTATTCACTATTTACTATAATTTTTTTTACCAACAATTAATCCTTCAAATTATGATATAAGTATTTACTACGCATTCAATTGTAAGTTTATCTTACATTAATTTCTTAAAATATGTGACCAACTGAGGCACAAGTGAGCTGATGAAACTCAAACAACATTGTCCAATTTGATCTGCCTCAATATTTTGAATGCTTCATACAAATTCTTGTCATACAAAATTGGATTAGGTTTCTCTCTTTTGCATACTTGTGTCTCTTTCCTAATCAAAAAGACTCAAAACAAATGCTCATCCTTCCTCAAAATTGTGGCTACAGCAAAGGCACACATCTTAGTTTTGTCATTACAACTCATTTATAAAGAATTCAATTAGAGTTTATCAAAAGGGCATGAATCGACAACAAAAGAAGAAGATATTCATAGCTGAACATATACAAGTGCATGGACCATATTGAGGAAACAAGACAAATTAGATGACAGTAATAGATACAAAGGTAGGCAATAAAATTTATGGGTCAATTGGCCTTTTTGTATCTAGTTCCCCACACCTATGCTGTTAGTCACCCCAAGAGGCAAAAGAGCACAAGGGCCTCTCTCCCTACCAAATCTCTGCCCCACAGACCAAGCTTCTTCTTGTGCTACTCATTGATTAGGTTTGAATGGTAAAGGGCACAGGTCATGGTCTCCTGGAAGCCAAATAGTGTGATTGAGCTCAAATTGTCCTTATGCTTCTTGATTGTGCATATCTTTCTTTGATAGAATAACCATGTTTTTGGATTTTCCACAGATAGATCAATGGAAAATCATTCATTATATTGACAACCAAAGAGCTTTTTTATCATGAATAATAAGATAAAATTTGCCTGTAGACCCATGACTTTTATCCAGAGAGGTGGTCTACCTTTGTCGAGAAAGATGCTGCTCTATCCTCAAGAATCTCTGACACTTCAAATGAAAACCTGAATTGCGTTTGATATTATACAACGAAAGATTAACGGCATGAAAAAAGTCCAGTTCATAGAGCATAATTCAAAACTGGTTAGCATAAATCATAGAGAGAAAATGTCAAAGCAAAAATGGTAAATGAACCTCAACAAACTTCTGGGTCATTCTAATGAATCTGTCTGGTAGAAGAAGGGTAAACGCCAATCATAATGGAATACAAAGTTTTTGGAGTTCCTCTCTTTGTACTGGAAACATAGATGGGCAAGAAGGGATGGTCTGCTGGCGTGTCCTTTCCACATGAAAGGATTGGCTACCCACCCATACATACTCTTTGGAATCTCCTCCCTCATAACTTATCCTGAAGCAGTTCCCTTCTCATGCTTTATATGAGCCATTTACACATTACTGTAGATAGAAGACGAGCATGATAAAGAACACAAAATCCCTTTCTGTGCAGCTCCTTTGTTATCATTGTTGGGAAAATGGAATAAATAAGAGAAGAAAAAATATATATAAGGGTTTGTGACTTTATTTAGAGAAAAGGTAATGTAATATCACACTCTGAAAGAGACATATAAACTAAATCAAAACTGCCTATAATCTAGCTTCATAAATGATATTGTATTTGCCAATAATTACAATGACAGAATCAGAGAAAGAACAGAACTAAGCATTCTCTCCTCGATCTCATCCAACTTATAATATCTGTACTTATAAAACTTACACTAGAAGCTAAGCACGGATCAATCCATTCAACCAACCAAAATTACTTCATCAATTCCATCTCTCTATAATTCAATAGTCCAATCTGGTTCAGCTCCAAGAATTATTACAGCTGCAATCTTTATTGTTGGCAGTCCCAAGCAGCAGGAGAAGCAGAGTCCCCTGCTTTTGTTGGAGGTCACCTCTCTTGGGGAGGAGATGGGGGGCTAATGCAGAGATCCAGGTTGAGATCAAAGTTTCTGAACTCAATGGAAGGATCCTGCTCATGGGTAAGCTTCTTCTTAGCTTCTTCTTTGGCAAGATTCAATGGCCGGTGAGTGGAAGGGTCTACTCCACGGCCGAGCAGCTTCCTCCTGATGTGAGTGTTCCAATAGTTCTTTATCTCATTGTCAGTTCGACCAGGCAGCCGGCTGGCAATCAAAGACCACCTGCAAGGTTGGAGATGGTTGATCAATATTTTCACTTTTGATCAGATGAACTCAATATTGCATAAGTGTGGGAAATAGAACGGTATGCGTAAACAAATGTTGAAAAGCATCAAAAGTGGCAAGAAGACAATTAGAGTTTTGACTGTGGAAGAGAATTGGAACACCATGTTGGAAATTTTCAATTCCAAGTTGCACAAGAATGTTCCGAATCTGATCAACTTGTCTTGTCAGATGAATTTAAGTACATGTTCTTCAAAAACAGTATGGATGTTGCCACACACAAACAAATGTTAAAAAGCAACAACAATGGCAGAAGGCACACATATTGACCACGGAGGAGAATGGAACAAGTGGAATCTGTTCAAATGTCTGGAACAGGATACAAGACCAATCAGAATGAGTACAAACACCATACTTTTATCAGTTGAAGTTGACATCAATTAGTAAGTATATGACCTTCAAGACAAGTTTGATAAACGTAAAACGAATTATTTGTTGATTCTTGCAACTCATAAGCAACTGTCGAAAAGGATCAATAGCCAGTGGCAAACTATTGAAGCTTTTTAAAGACCATTTTAGAAGCCATCGATTCCAAGTTTACACCAATGTTTGGAACAGGACATGAAAACAAGCAGAAGAACTCGACATAATACAGCACATATCTTAAGACAAGTTTGATTAATGGAAACAAGATCAAACATTTGATTCTTGCTATTCATAAACAAACTTTTAAAAGGATAACAAGTGTTTTATTTTTTTAAAAAAGGAGATTTTGACCGAGCAAGAGATTTGAATCACCAGAAATTTTTCTAACGCTAAATTGCAAAAAGCCAATGTTTAGAATTCGCAAACTACCTGGAACAGTACTTGAAAACAAGCAATTGAAAAACAAAGAAGGGAAAGGGCCACATGACCTCGAAGACAAGTTAGCTTATGAAAAAAGGCCAAATCTACAATCTTTCCAGCCATAAACAAAGAAGGAAAAGCATCAAACTGACTAAAAGAACAGACATTTCTACTAGGAAAGAGACCTTAAACACCATAACATTAGTATTAAGGATAAGAAAAATCTTGCTACTAGTAAAAAGGGTAGAAATGCATCAAAAAATGGCTGTTAGCAACACCATGCCCCAAATCACCAATCCCAAACTTCCACAGCAATGCCAAAACCATCAAAACCAGCACAAACCCACAAGCATCTGGGTCACAGTGAGCTACCAAACACCATAAAATATAAACCATCATCATCATCATCAAAACCATGATGAACCCAGAAACATCGGATACACAGTGAGCTATAAAACAAGTTTCTTTACTTGTTGCCAAGCAGACTATGCAACTTGATGATGAGCTCATCCTCCTCCTCACTAAAGTTCCCTCTCTTCAAGTCTGGCCGGAGGTAGTTGATCCACCGCAGCCGGCAGCTCTTCCCACAACGGAGCAGGCCAGCAGCCTTGGGAAGGGAACGCCAGCAGCCCTCACCATGAGCCCTGATATGGGCAATCAACCTGTCGTCCTCTTCCTTGGTCCATGCACCCTTGTTGGTGTGCTCCTTCTCACAGCATGGAGACCTGCCCATGTCTTCCTCTTCCTCCTCCTACACCTCTAGTGAGAGGAGTAAGGTCTTATAAGAGAAGAGCGGGGCTTCTAGATGGGGGTTGGTGAGGAAACGTTGGAGCTGCCATTGATGGTGGCCATTGATGCCTGTTACTACCTCACTTTTTACTTGTTTTTGGAGTGTAGTTTAGTTTTTTAATCTTTCTTTTAATGTGTGTTTGGTGATTAGATTGTGTCAATTTTGTGTTGTTGTTTTATTGTTTGATTTTTGGATTATGTTTGAATGCTTTTTTTCCCTTCTTCCCATAGTCTAGTTTTTCTTCTTCTTTTTTTCTTTTGAAAAACCATAGTCTAGTTTAGTGAGATAATTTTTATGCTGTGGTAGAACTGATAATTTATCCTCTCTTTGTTTTTCAGAGCAAGCACTTAATTTTGTTTTTAAAACATAATTCATGCAATGCGCATGTTCAAGGCCGTATGAGGTAGTAATATTTAATTTATATTTTTAGTCGCGAATGTTATATGTTTAGTTTTTTAGTACCAAGGGAACTTGAAGCACAAAATTATACAATAAAATTATGCATATTAATCAACTTATCACAATAATTTCTTATAAATTTTTTTTTACCAAAAATGGGAATTTTTTTGATATTTTTACACAATCGAAAAGTTAAGTATAATTATAAAAAAAAGTTATTATAATAATAGAATTACTCTCTAATTTTTTAAAAATAATTTCTTAGAATTAGCCATCGACGGCTTTGACCATAGTTTAGCTGGATCTTGTTGCCCAAGACATAGGGACGGTTACCCAACCAACACTTATTTAAAAAAACTTATTTTGGGGGTCTACTAGGATTCGGCCACCCTAAGGGCGGCTAGATTTGGTTGTCTTGTTTCTATATGAATTTTTTTAAAAAATATTAATTGAATTTATATTAATTTTAAAGCAAGGGTATTTTAGATAATTTATAATTTTCCCAATTTATTGTAATTAGGCTTAATTTTCACACTTGCCCAGTAATATCAAATAATTTTTTCTCTTTTTTGACAAAATGCTCTTAAAATTTTTCTTTAATAAATAATAATAATATAATATTTTTTATAAAAAATTTTACCAAAAATGGAGGATACTTTTTTATATTACCCGGTGGTGGGATAATCAAAATTAATTACCAAAAAAGGGGAAAATTTTTAATAATGACAAAATTACTAGACTTGGCCGCCTAGGCTAGCCTCACCTGCCATGACATTTATTAATTTTTAAAAAATTTAATTTAAATTTGGGTAGGAATATTTAAGATAATTCATAATTTTTCTCATTTTTGATAATTATGCTTGATTTTGCCGCTGATTAGTAATATCAAAATTTTATTAATATCTTTTTTAAGTAAAAGCTCAAAAGTCAATATCGTATATTTGTATTTATCGAGCATCATCGACTTGAACTCATATATTTCACTAAGTATTTTGAGCTTCGGCAAATTATCCGATTATTTTACTTTAACAAGTTGTAAAGTAACGTAAACATTCTTCTACTCGACTTGGCTTGAGAGTTAAATAATTAATTTTTAACCCAATAAATGCTTAGCTTAATTCATAAAATTTCCTTGGTAGTGTGACAACACAAACACAAACAAATTTCTAACTGGCCCAACATATTTAAATGTCAAGTTTTTTAACCAAAAAAGAAGAATAGCTTTTGATATTACTATGTGGTAGGAAAATCAATCTAAGTTACCATAAAAAGGGAAAATATGAATTGTCTAAAATACCCTTATTAAAAAATTAAAATAACTCCACCTAATGAAACTATAAAAAATTATTTTTTTCAAGGAGTGGTTGGATCGGCTAGTTGGGTGCGGCCGTCCTGAGGCATGGGGCGGCCGCCCTTTTATTAAAAAGAAAAAGAAAAAAGGGTTCCTAAATCCAACCGTTCTTATTGGATTTGGCCGCTCAAGGCAAATATGGCCTAGGTGGCCAAATCTACTCTTGGTCGATGACGATTAGGTTATTTAATTTTTTTGAATTAGAGGGCAATTTTATTATTGTTTTAAAATTTTCCTTTTTTTTTGTACATCAAAAACTTTTTTCCCTATTTTGGTAAAATGATCTTAAATATAAAACTTGATTATCTTTTGGAAGCTTATCGACTCTAATGCTTGATGCAAATAAAATCTACTCTTATTAATATAAAGGAAACTCAATACTAACCTGAGATTAAAAGTAAGAGTATCAACCAAGTAAAATACAAGAAAAATATAATAAATATAATAAAAATATCTCCAACAGAGGGTCACGAGTTTGAATTTCTTTAACTTTAATTTCTTAGAAAAATAATAAAAATGATTTTCGCAATAGAAGGTCACATAATTGGACCCGACTAGCCTTAACTTTTAACTTCTAACTAATAAGAATTTATTTAATTATCTTGAAAAAAATATAATAAAAAAATAAAATAAAGATAATTCATCTTTTCATTCAAAGAGGGTGTACTATTAAAACCAATTACAGACTATATATAAGATATTAATTATTACAGTCTCTCTCATTATTCAACGAGAGTTTATGTATAAAATTAAAATTTATCTCATATATGTTGCGCATGACGCAACATCTTGCCTAGTTTGAATAAAACAAAAATCCTACAAATTGGCATATTTCAAACATGCCATCATTTGCTTGATTGAGATAAGCATGTGTTAATCTAATTGAGTCAAGCACAAATTAAGTACTGAAAAAGATACATTGGATAAAAAAAACAAGCATACAAATTGAATAATTGCTTCCATCCACCCATACATCATCTCAAACCAAATTTGAGCTACTTAATTGAAGATAAGCCAAACATGAGCTAGGCAATGCTTAGTAGTTGATTCCATTCCTATTGATTGATTCTTGACAATTGGCCTCGAAATAAACTTAGAACCTTTTTTTTGAAGAAGTAAATTCAACTTCTAGTCCACATATAAGTCAAATTTTAATCCCAAATTTTGCTAACCAAGCTCAAAGTCCAATTTATACCCAGTAAAGAGATAGCAATTTGCAATCTTGACCATAATTATACAGTAATTTTGGATTCTAATTCTAATGAAATGGAGACGACTCTTCAAGTGTGTGGTGATGGAGGGAACCCAAATTTAAATCATATATGAGCCCAATCTTCTAGAAAGTTAAAGGATCTCAACTGCTTTTGAGGATAACAAGAAGTAGAATAACAAAACACAAGAAGGCAATATGGTAGGTGGTGACTTTTGGTGGTTATAATGTTGTAATTGATTGATCATTCTCAACACTGTATAGTGTTGATGACACTGATAT
Source organism: Piper betle (assembly GCA_033002965.1). NCBI lineage: Eukaryota > Viridiplantae > Streptophyta > Magnoliopsida > Piperales > Piperaceae > Piper > Piper betle. Next base: position 6,498 of record JAURVB010010458.1, on the reverse strand, counting down.
TTTCTTGTCAATTTGTGTCCCATAGTTGAAAACTTGGAGAAGCTTTAAGGTTCCAATACTATTTTCCCAACAGAGGTAGGAGCCAGCTCTCCTATTCATATACTTGTGTTAGAATTAAGCTGGCCAAACAGCTTGCAGTATGACCAATCTAGTGGCCTGTTTTAGTTTCTTAGTACCATTCATTGATGTCAAATGTGGACTTGTGGCGTGTAGGACTTTACTTATTCTGTCCCTGAAAGGCCGGAATTAGCTATTCCAGAAACGGTCTTAGGTTCACCTTCCAAACCATGTTGATTTCTTCTGTTGCTGACTTTCAATGTCTTCTTCTCTGTTTTCTTTCCATCCAACCTTGCGGTTGAAGTTTGCTAATGGCAACCAAGTTGAGACATAAGGCCTTGTAGTTACCCATGCTGGGTTTGTTTGGCCATGGGTGCGGCCCCTGACCACATATGAGCTGATCTTTTTTTAAAAAAGGAGTACAGGCTCAGTGCAATTTAATTTCTAGCTACATTGAAACATTATGCTTTTTTTATGATGGAGAACAATTTGTTGCTTCTTGGAAGAGAAAAACTTTGTTAATCATGCCACAAGCTTACAACCTTGGAGGTAGGGGTTTGGCTTCAAGAAAGACATTTGACAATGATAGACAATTAATATTGGTAAACATACTTCTTATAATAACAACTAAATCAAGCAAAATTGTGAAGTAAACTGGTCATATTATCCCATATGTATTGCTTCTCCTACATGGGATGTACCTTTTTCATACAGTTGTTTGGCAATGCAGAAAATAATTTGAATGGACACTAATAGTAGGGAGATAGAACCTATTCGCCTCCCTCAATTGCAATCAGCTCAGGGCAGAGACATATTCGAGCTGCTCAGCAGCAACTTGTGATTGAGAGAAAAATGAAAGCTTGAACCCTTCAGATTGTTTGGACAGCATTTGGAAGAAGAGCACAGGCATTGCTCAAGCATTCACCATTTTCATGCTTGCTTAGGTAGCACTGAGGCTCATGTTTCGCATTCCCAATCACTTCAAAATGTTAATCCCAATCAGGCATTAATCAAAACCAGCTCCTTTGCTTATATACATGTGATTCGGGCAGTTTTCAAGTGATTAGACAGAAGCTTACAGGCCCAAAAAAACCTCAATTCTTTCTGAATAAAAATATGATAAGAAAGCGGTTTGAATCGCTAGCCCACTAATTATGTCCTGTAACTTAAAGAGACACAAGAACTAAGCTTGATCTCCTGTCAAGATAGATCAATGCAATTTCAGAGTAAACATGAAATCCTTATTGTCTTCTTCATCACCATTACTTTGTGAACAATGAATAGAGTTTCTAGAATCACATGATTCAAACCAAATCTTAGATTCACACACAAATGTTTCACTCCCCTCTTTGATTCTGCCAATCTCACAAAGGAATGTCATCAGTATTTTACGTTCTTCATGTATCTATCTACTCCAAACCTTGTGCAATTTTTTCTCTCACAAATATTTAGTGGATTATGATCTTCCAAACAAGCAGATAAGCATTTATTACCAATTACTCGAGAAGGCAGCCTTTGCCAGGAAACAAGAAACGCAACCTTGTTCGGTTCATAGATGAATTTGTCACCACGGTTGAAGGTATCAGCTCACATAAAATCAAAATATTACTAGTGGTTCACTTATGATATTTGTGAATGAGGATATTTATGACATTTAATTAGAACATACTTATGTATCATTGTGATTTACGATACATCACGTCAGGAAATACATTTTACCTTCATGAGTTTTTTATGGATGTAGAAAGATATTTGAGCGATCCAATCCTACTTGCTTTTCTTGCCAGCTTCATAAAAGTAACTAAGAACGACAACGGCAGCAGCTACAGCAACACCAAATGCACTTTGCGCCAGAACAGTACCTGCCTTCACATCTAACTTGCCGGTTGAACTTGAATAGCTTGGAGTAAAACCCAGTTCTGACAATTTCTTGTGTGATTCAGCATAGTCCTGGAAGAATGCATCCTCGTCCTATCCCAGTGGAAGAGGTAATGTCATGATAATATCCACGTAAAATTAATTCCAACAATAGAAGTGCATGGATTGCCAACGCTTGAACAATTAATATCTGGTGATTCCCTACCTCAGCATACAACTGGACGTACTGTTGAAAGATTCTATCTGCTAACAGGGTTTTGTCGGTAGGAAGTTTCAAGAGGCCCTCTTTCTCACCCTCCAGCAGCTCGCTATAATCATAGATAAATTGTCAGACATATTGGCTCTCTTCTTTATTGGGTAGAGACCATACGTACATAACGAAAAGATAAAACTTATTACATGAAGTACGAATTGTCGAATTTCAGTGGCTCTTGCGTCCAAGGACCTTCAAAACCCTGACCTTTCAGGATGGGCTCTTCCCTGATACCATAAAAACAAATATCGCATTAGAGCTTGCTAATATTGTGTCCAATTCATATAGTTAAAACTATAAACAAATAAATATCAATACATACTAGAGTGTGCCCTCCAGATAATGCCACAATGTCTTTGTCTGTAAGTCCCATGCGGTAAAAGATATCTCTCAGATGCTGAGATCCTAAGAGGTAGTTTGAGAGAAAGAATAAGGTCTTATCCACCAAACTAAAAACATATATTTGGGGGAAAAAAACTTACGGCAAGTTGCACGTATTTATACACACTGAAGGAGGAATCAGATCCTCACTGAGAACAAAGAGGTGATCAAAGAGAATGAAGAGAAAATTCTTCCAAAGGTGAGCATATCTAAGAAATTCGGACAATTTTCTCAAGGAAGATAAAGACTCCAGAAAAGAAATGTACGAAAATAATTCCATTTCCAAGCTATCCATAAAACAATTACATCTATCCCATTAATAAGCTAGCAGGTCATTAATTCTAACTAAGAAATTCCCCTGCATGGAAATATCTTCCTAACACAGATACTAGACAAAACAACAATGTAAGCAGCAGATTCATGTCTCCGATAACTAAAATAATTCTTCTGCAGCAAAAGCAATTACCCTGAGAACCACTTCATATATCTAGAATTTTTTTCTTTGGCCAGATGGTGGATATACATTAGCAAGAATCATGTTCTCATTCCTCCCTCACACAAAGGTCCTAAAGAAACCACCCAACTCTACATAAAAAGAAGCATATGAGCAATTCTAGAAAGCTATGTCGAAGTGATATGTAGAACGAAATAGTCAAACCTTGCTTTGCATCAGGAAGGCGTCCTTCTTTTGGGCAGACAGAAGAATCCTGAAAGTAGTTCATAATTAACCATGGGAATACCCATTACTACAAACAAGCAAACAAGGTGAAATTACCTTTCTACCAGGAACAAAATCAATAGTCGGCCCCCATTGACTTCAACAGCAACAACCCCAGCAAGCTGAAAACACAAAAATATTGAAACTATATTAGCCTATGAAAACTAGATAACCAATATCTAATAACAATAGCCAAAAACTTAATTCGACTGCAGAAAACAAGGGAAAAGAAAATGCTTGACAAACAACAAAAACTTGAAAATTAAGATGATCTAATAAATATGTCACTAGTTTAAAAGCCCACCTGGTAAAGGTCGGCATAAGTAATTTTTGGACATTTTGCCTTCACGTGCTCTGTCGTTGCAGCATAAAACAAACAAGAATGAGTAAATGATATACTGTCTGATATCAAAGAGGACTACAGCTGAAGTTACATGAACCCTTATAACTAACCACTAAAAAATTAGCAGCTCAGATCATTTCTTCAAGAACATTATGAACGCAGATCTCAACACACATGAAGTATCTTTCATCTCAACGACAAAAATGTGTTTGAATAGGATTCAAAATACAGCATATAGCATCTTAACCACGACTAAGAGAGAATATAGTGAAGCAGCTTGTCTGAGCAGCCTCACTGAAAGGGAGAACTCATAATCCATGCTGAAGTTCAAACGATTGAAACATGTTCATTTGAAACTAAAATAGAAAAGATGAAAACGAAGGCCTGTGCAGAATAAATATTAATTATTTTATGACAGTTGCAAACGTTTTATAGAAATAAAAAACTACAAAAGATAGACTAAGCCAAATTTACCACAAAGATCTATTGCAATTTTTAGACCATTGTTAGAGCCATGAGAGCATTCTTCTTCCATCCTAATGGAACCATTGGGGCCGCCTGTCTTGCTATTCACATCATATGTCCCAGCATCATGCCACCTAAGCAAACAAAAGAAGTAGACAAGAAATGTTTACAACAATAAGTAAAGTACATTAAGAATCGATAATCCAAATCGATGGAAAAACCTAACGCCTAAAATAATGATCACTCCTAATAAATGAAGCAAAAAATCAAAGACAAAAATAAAGGTAACTGCTTAAATGAATGAATCCCCAAAATATCAAACTCAAAAATAAATTGCCATGAAAACACCAATTTGTGCTCACACCTATCAAATTAGACCATGACTATCAAGCAAAACAACATTGACCACATCGAAACAAAAATTTACAAACACAACTACACTGACAACATCAATATAATGACAACGATAACTGTCCAGATGAAACAACAAAAATGACTGCTCAAATTACATCAAATAAAAATAAATTATATCAAATTAACCAATTTGTTCTAACATCTTCTCCCAAGTTAGACAGTAATTATAACACATAACAAGCAACACGATTGTCATTTCCATCTTGAAAACCAAGGACAACAAATAGGGAATCATCAAAAATAGCAAACACAACTACACAAATTACATCAAAATACCAATTCATGCTCGCATCTGCCCACAAATTGGACCACAAATATCAAGTAAAAACCATATTGTAAGTCAAGTAAAATGATTATCATTCCCATCCCAGAACAAACAACTCAAAACAAACACAACCACACAAATTACATCAAAATACTGGCTCCCATCTACATCGCCTATCAAATTAGACCATAACCAACAACTAAAGATCATATCATGCAACTGACAAAATGATTATCATTCTCATCACAGAACAAACTACTAAAAAACAAACAGAAACACACAAATCACATCAAAATACCAAGCAATTATCGAACCTTCTATCAAATTAGAGCATAATTAACAACTAGAAATCAGAACCTACACCAAGAAAAATGATTCCCATCCAAAAAAATTACATCAAAACACCAATTCCCACCTTCACATTCTATCAAATTACACCACAATCAACAGCTAAAAGCTCTATCACACATCTTGGAAAATGATTGTCATCCTCGCCCAAAACCAAACAAATAAAAAACAAACACAAAACTCACAAATTACATCAAAATACCGACTCATGCTCCTATCTGCTTACAAATAAGACCATAATTATCGACTAAAATTCACATAACACATCAAAGAAAATGAATATCATTATTTCCATCTCAAAAAAAAAACTCAAGAACAAACACAACCACAAAAAATTACAACAAAATACCAATTCCCACCTAACAACTTCTATTAAATTAGACCATAACTATCAACTAAAAATCATATCACACATCAAGCAGCAAAAGCAAACACAACCACACAAATTACATCACAATGACAGAGTAAGGAAGAAAAAAACGAAGACGGAGAAGATGGAAGAAGGGATTACGCCAATCGGAGCATGATGGGAGCGCAGTTCTTGGAGGAGATGAGAGCGCGGAGGGCACGGCGGGCCTTGTCGACCTGCTTGAGGTACTCCTTGTCCACCACCACCGGGGGCGCCATCGCCGGAAAATCTCGCCGTCGCCGGCGATGATTTCGCCGGGAAACGTGGGTGGTTGGGATGGGCAAGGGAGACGAGAGGTTCACATGATTCGTGGCCTCAAATGGTTTTTTATCGGTTCGTACGTCCGTCGGACAAATATCGGACAGTGTTGTTGGTCAATTTAAAGGCCGTTGCGAACGCGGGATGTAAGAGTTAACGGAACTAACCGAGTTGATTTATCGAGTCGAGCGGGAACGAGTCAAATTTTATTGATTTAAGCTCTACGGCTCATAAGCTTTTTAATTAGATTTACTGAGTTGGATAATCTGATAAAGGAACTTAGAAGTATTTTTGGGCTAGATTGTAAATCACATTAAAATTTTTGTGAATACAATTTATAATTAAAAAATAAATTTCACTAACCCGATAATATAAATTTAGAATCCACATTCATTGGTTCAATTGACCTTGTCAGTTTAATTAACCATCCCTGAAGTTTTATTTTAAGAATTAAAGATTAGTGAAATGGTAAATCTAATTTATATTGTTAATATAGATTGGCAATATAATTAGTATTTTACTGTTTATTTACTGTAAATAAAGTTATATTTGTTAGTAAATATAAATTGTAAATCTACTCTGAATTTATTTTATCCTTTATGTTTTAGGTTGACAACTCTTGTAAATTAGATTTGCATATGTGGGAAGTGTGTTGTAAAACCCACGATTCGAGTCAGGGTTTTATATTCAGAACCGGTCGGTTCGACCG
>JAURVB010010457.1:0-27686 GCA_033002965.1 Piper betle | reverse complement strand
TAATCTTCATCAAATCTTACACTTATCTTTTATTCCCTCAGATTGTCGATCTAGGATAATTATATGACATGGTGGCTCCCACTCCTTCTTGCTTCTATTATTTTGCCTCAATTTCTACCTCCCGGTGATAATTGATTAATCAACAAAATAATGCATTAAGATTTGCCTTGCAATCGCATATGGTGTTGTGTATCTCCCGACCACAATGACAAACAAGTCAAAAGACTCGTCGTATGATGAATTATCAATGAGTGATCTAATTAATTTCTCCCGAAATCTAATTAAACCTCACGATCTAAGAAATAGGTGATCAATCTACTCTTAGCATTTAGAATATGATAATTCAAACAATCCAATTGAATAAAAAAGAGCTTGAAATAAATTCAATTAAATCATGTTAAGTTACATTCTTCTCTAGAACGAAATAAAAGACTACTCCATAATAAAAATAGAAAACAATATAAAGAAGAAAGTAGTTTTTATTACAAAAGAGAAAGAAATTACAGAAACTAAAACTACTTCTTCTACTACACTCCGAAGCCAAGAGATGAGATATAATAACAACAAATGACCACCCCTTTATATAGAAGTGGAGATACGAGAATTCGAAGAGGGTGTTCACTAATCGACGTAGACTACACTCCGAAGCAAGGAGATGAGATATGATAACAACAAATGACCACCCCTTTATATATAAGTTGAGATACAAGAATTCGAAGAGGGTGTTCACGAATCGACGTAGACTACACTCTGAAGCCAAGAGATGAGATATGATAACAACAAATGACCACCCCTTTATATAGAAGTGGAGATACAAGAATTCGAAGAGGGTGTTCACAAATCGACGCAGTCTAATTAATTATAATGTCCCTTCAAGTTTCTAAATGTTCGACTCCATTGAACACCATGAATTGTAGCCATTGGGTGGGGCCAAGACCAATCAAATCCAAAACTTAATTTATTCATATTTTTCTACATTGAACACCAAAATTAAGCATATCCAATAAAATATTAATTAAGTAGAATATAATGAAAAATATCACTAAATTAATAATGTTTATACCCGAGAAGTACAAAATCATATTAAAACATGGGGAAATATTATATATTTTAAACACTTAACATTCAGATTAGGATCGTTGGTCGAGCTGCGAGTTCGAAATATCCAGGTCCGTATAATTATTTGAAATGTTATACTTTCCCTTGTTGGCAGCCTTGGTCAGTGCCGCACCTTTGAAATAACTATGTGTGGTGTCCTTATAATTATTTGAAATGTTGCATTTTCCCAAGCTGATAACCTTTGTCGATTCCTAATATCATAATGAGCTGGGAGACAATTTCTAATCTCAGAATGAACTGGGAGACAATAACTATAACGACCTGCCCGAACTGGACCGGGTGTTACTTTATAATATAGTTATTGTAAATGTAACCTTCCAAAACAAGAATTTAAATATAGCAAATAGTCTTGCAACATATAATATAAATCATAAAAATAAATCGTGTTCTCTAAAATTTAAAATAACTGTCCCACAGCCTCAGACTATTTCCCATAGCCTCATTTATAACATAAGAGAATAATAAGGAACTCCAACTTTATTATCGATTCACCATACCTAGGTTGGTAAAAGAACCACCAACCACACTTCTATTCTTTAGTCCCAAAGCTGCTCACCTGGGGAGCCAATTCCGCGTTAGTGATAAAACCACTAAGCCGCATAATTAAATGAAACAAGTCAATATAATCCCTAATATCATTTCACTCGTTTTCACTATTATTATTACACAAGTAAAGAGTAATTATCCCTCATGTCATTCTGAGATTAGTAACTTGTCTCTCAGGTCATTCTGAGATTTGTAAAAGTCGATTCCCAGTTCATTCTGAGATTAGAAAATGTCTCCCAGCTCATTCTAAGATTAGGTGGTCTCCCTTTTCATTTTGAGATTAGTCATGGTCTCCTAGTTTATTCTGAGATTAGAAATCGTCTCCCAGCTCGTTCTTAGATTAGGTTGTCTCCCAATTCATTTTGAGATTAGTCATGGTCCCCCAATTCATTTTGAGGTTAGTCATGGTCTCCCAGTTCATTCTGAGATTACAACATTGTCTCCCAGCTCATTTTGAGATTAGGTGGCCTCCCAATTCATTTTGAGATTAGTCATGGACTCCAGTTCATTCTAAGATTAGAAAATTGTCTCCCAGCTCATTCTGAGATTAGGTGGTCCCCCAATTCATTTTGAGGTTAGTCATGGTCTCCCAATTCATTCTAAGATTAGAAAATTGTCTCCCAGCTCATTCTGAGATTAAGTGGTTCCCAATTCATTTTGAGGTTATTCATGGTCTCACAGTTCATTCTGAGATTAGAAAATTGTCTCCTAGCTCATTATGAGATTAGGTGGCCCCCCAATTCATTTTGCGGTTAGTCATGGTCTCCTAGTTCATTCTGAGATTAGAAAATTGTCTCCGAGCTCATTCTGAGATTAGTGCCGACAAAGGCTACCAATTTAGGAAAATACAACATTTCATATAGTTATACTAGTTTGGGAAAATATAATATTTCAAATAATTATACGGACAATACAACATGCCAAATAATTATACGGACAATATAACATTTCAAATAATTATACGGACACACATAGTAATTTTAAAGGTGCGGCCTAGTGTCGAACTGAGTCAATTCCTTCACTTCGATTGTGTTACAGCTCATGGTGGTCGAATCTGGGCTCAGGCCGGCCAAGGCTGGCAATAAGGGAAAGTACAACATTTCAAATGATTATCCGGACTTGGATTATCCGGTGATAATTATTTAACCTTGATCTTGATGATTTAGTTGACGGTTTTAATTTTTAATCGCTACTATTATTTACAGCAATTCAATTAATTTTTTTTCAAATAAATTATTTAAAATATTTTGTATTATTCTAAAATATTAATAATACAATTATTTTAAATTGTTTGACTCAATAAAGTTCCAAACTTTATTTATTTTCATTATTCTCTTTAGGCTCGACGCGAGTGATTGCTACCCGAATATAGTTTAATAACCTATTTTCTACATTACTAACTCGTTATTAAAATAATCACTTTATTTACCTAATATTAAATTTAATATGGTAATGGTAAAATATTTATTTTATTAATTACTTATAACCGTCCGATTTAATTTAATCGCTTGAATTACGCCGATTAATTACCGACCGTTTATCATTACCGTAATTTTATTAATCGTGTCGATTTCATACAATAATTAGTTAGTTTAGTAACTTTACCCATAACCTATTAAAATAATTATTTTTAAAGATTTCTTATGAGTTAATATTATTTTCTAACTCCAGTCGGTATCGAGCTCGGTGTTATTTACGAGTTGGTATTATTATTTAACTCGAGTTGTGTCGAGTCAAGCATTATTTACATGTTTGCCACCCAAGGTAATTTTTTTCCTTCTTCTTCTCCGGCATGCTTTGTTCCCAACTCCAGGCGCCCTCCACCCGCTGCCACTGCCGACCACCTCTGGCCGCCGTCAATCGTCGTCGACCAGCCTGCCATACCGTTGCGCTGTCGCCCCGGCCAACTCCGACCGTCTTCCAGCCGCGGCGACCACATCGCCTACCTAGCGGCGCGCTGGCATCGGCGATTCCACCACCAGCGAGTGTTGCCGCCTCACTCCGGTGGTCACCTCGACACCCTCGACCACCTATCTACCGTCCCCAGCCATATTGGAACCCGACGCCACCCAAGACGGCCGGATTTCTTCCCCACCGCTGTCTCCTCTGTTTTCGCTGCCATCCTCTGTTGTTGGCCATTTACCACCCCAGGCCAACATCCACACATGTGAGATTGACCCTACACTGATCGATGAAGAGAGTAGAGTCATCTTCCGACGTCGGAATGACTGTCGCCACCGATTCTCGCCAAAACCTTGCCTGCGTTTACCCATCTCGCCAAAACAGTGGAGTTGTCGGCCAAGTTAAACTTTAATTTCTGTTTAGTTTCTTTCTTGTTGATTTTAAACTTTAATCCTCACTATTATAAAGAATATTATCAAATTTAAATATGTATGCAAGAAAATTAAGAAGAGGGAGATTGGAAGAATACCTCAAGCAAGGAAGACAACACGCTAGTAAGGAAAAGGAGAAGAGAATGTGAAAGAAGGCTAGGTGGAGGACGTCCTTTATAAAATGAAATGACGGCTAGGGTATGTGGAAACACACCAACACCCGTATTTTATTCCTTTAACCGGGTAACCGGGTAAAGAATAAAATATTTAACCGAATAGACTTAACCGGGTAGAGAATATAATATAATTAATATTAATTCTCTAACGTTCGATCCTTCCCTACCCGAGTCCAATATATTAAAAAAATTTTTCCCACCGTCTCTACAATAACTAATCTCAGAATGACGTAAGAGACATCCTAATCTCAGAATAAGCTGGGAGACAATTTCTAATCTCAGAATGAACTGGGAGACAATGACTAATCTCAGAATGACCTGGGAGGCCACCTAATCTCAGAATGAACTAGGAGAAAATTTCTAATCTCAGAATGAACTAAGAGATAATGACTAATCTTAGAATGACCTAGGTGACCACCTAATATTAGAATGAGCTGGGAGAAAATTTATAATCTCAGAATGAACTAGGAGACATTAACTAATCTCAGAATGACGTAGGAGACCACCTAATCTCAAAATGAACTGGGAGACAATTTTTAATCTCAGAATGAACTTGGAGACAATAACTAATCTCAGATTGACCTAGGAAACAACCTAATCTCAGAATGAATTAGGAGACAATTCTTTAATCTCAGAATGAACTGGGAGACAATGACTAATCTTAGAATAACTTGGGAGACCATCTAATCTCAGAATGAATTAGGAGAAAATTCCTAATCTCAAAATGAGCTAGGAGACGACTTTTACGAATCTCAGAATGACCTGAGAGACAAATTACTAATCTCAGAATGACTTGAGAGAAAATTACTAAAAGACTTGCGAAACCATAATATAATAAAAAACAGGTGAAATGATAATATGGATTATATTGACTTGTTTTATTTAATTATTTGGCTTAGTTGTTTTATCACTAACGCGGAATTGCCTCCACAGGTGAGCAGCTTTGGACTGCAGAATAGAAGTGTGGTTGGTAGTTCTTTTACCAACCTAGGTATGGTGAATCGATAATAAAGTTGGACTTCCTTATTATTCTCTTGTGTTATAAATATGGCTATGGGAAACGGTCCGAGACTATGAGATGGTTATTTTATATTTTAGAGAACATGATTTATTGTTATGATTCATATTATATGTTGTGAGACTTATTTGCTGTATTTTAATTCATGTTCTGGAATGTTACATTTACATTACCTATATTTTTAAGTATCACCCAGTGCGGTTCGAGTGGGTTGTTACAGGTGGTATCAGGCCTGGTTTCCCACAAGCTCACATTTTATGACTCAAGTACCTTGTTGAAAAGTCCAGTAATTTTTTTACAATGTTTTATGTTATTAATTAACAAGTGTCTTCGCTAATAAACCTAAGTCATAACTGGAAAAAAGAACCATGATGGTTTGACGTTTCAGATGGCATGCAGTCGTAGACAGGCAAACTGATTTGCGCAGTCAAATTCGAAAAAGGAGAATATGTTGGCCCATATCTTGGTGGCCATACAAGGACTAGCATAGGTTTCAAAAAATACAAATTCTGTGGTTCAAAATATTTTTCAAAAAATACAAATTCTCCATGGACTTCCACCAATAGGATGCTTCCTCCTGAAGCATGCACGTCGCCACCTCACTCGATGGTGATGAGGCACAGAGAGAGCTCTAAATGCTTTCTCAGTAATGTCCGACCAGCTCTCTGCCTTCATTGGAACAGTCCCACCAATGATTACCTCAGCTCCGTTCCTCCAGAATTTTTATTTTTTATTTTATTACTTAGGTTTGTTAGTGACTCCACTAACTCCCTAATGACATACCCCATTGGAGAAAGATAAATATTAGACTCTTCAACAAGGTACTTGAGTCATAAGATGTCAGCTTTTGGGAAACCTGGCTCTGATACCACCTATAATGACCCGCCATTTGTCACAACATTGTGGGCCTAGCTAGCCAGGTGTTACTCACAATTAAGCAAATATGTCTAACATTTTTTTAACAAAAACATATATAAAGATCCCACAGTCTTAGACCGTTTCCCAGTAGCCACACTTATTTCTCAAATAAATAAATAAAAGGAGTCCTCATATTTATTTTGCTCCATGCCCTGGTTGTCAATCAGCCTAATTTCGTATCTACACACCTGCGGAGGCAATTCCGCGTTAGTGATTACAACACTAAGTAGTATAATAGATAAAACAAATCAAGTACATTCCACTATTTCCTTATGTTTATTTTAATATGCGGTGGAGCGATTCCACTATACTCCAAAACAATGCGGAGGAGGTATCCGCTGTGATCTGCACACCCAGGCCGTAGCCCTTTTGTGGGGAGGCTACCACTACCGTCTCTAGTGCCAGTGCCTCGGACACCCCGGCCGTAGCCTTTTTGTAGGGAAGCTATCACTGCACTCAGGTGATTGCTACGCCCCGTTTGTGGGGAAGCTCTCACTACCAATTCTAGTGCCAGTGCCTCGCACACCCTGGCCGTAGCCTTTTTATGGGGAGGCTATCACTGCACTCCAGTGCGATGAGGAATCGCTGTGCCTTGCTCACCCCGGCCGTAGCCTTTTTATGGGGCGGCTATCACTACTCCAAAACAATGTTAATGCATTACAAAATTTATGCACATAATACGACCCAGTGTCGGACTGAGTCAATTCTTTGACCCCGGTTGCACTCGGTGCATGGTGGTCGAATCTGGGCTCAGGCTGACCTAGGCTACCAACAAGGAAAATACGATGTTCTACCTATTATACGTACCTGACTTGTGATTTCGTCTGACTGTGACCCGTGAACCCTAATCTGAATGAGGGCATAAAATTATACATTAGTATAATTTTATTTTGCATGAACCTACATGCAACGTACATGACTAATATACTATCAATTTTAAATGATGTAATTAGTTCATGTTAGTCTTCATTTCTTATTAAATTTTCAGTAATTCTAATGATAATTAATTATTAATTATCCCCATCCAAATCCCCATTATCTAATTGATAATTTAATTATTAACATGTCCCATACTTAATTCTTTTGTATTTACCTTATATTCTAACTCAACCGCATCGAGTTCTCCCATATTTACCTGGTTGCCATTCTACTTTAACAATTCATTTAACGACCCCAAAGCTCCCAGCTTTATTGTAGTCAACCCGTGAAAGCCGGTATTTTCACCATGCATGGCGACCAACCAGTAACGTGGCAGCCTCCATTTGCTACCATGGCATCTTCAACTTGGCCACCACATGGCAACCCTCAACCAGTCCTTGGCGACCCCATTCCGGCCACCCAATCAGCAACCCCGACCTGACCATGGTGACTCTATGTCGGTCACATAATCAGCCCATGACCCGTGGCGTCTACCCTAGTCGGCCACATAAACAGCACCCGACCAGCATGTCTTCTTTTCCTTCCACCCAATTTCAGACCCCATCTTCTATCTACCCCACTGATCCGATTGGAAAAACCCCAAAGATCCAATCTTTATCCGCTGCTATCTCATGAAACTCGGACTACACCCTATATAGGGACCTTAATTTCACCATTAATGGTGGCCGACCAGCAGCCATGGCGACCATGTCCTGCCCCATCAAGGTGACGACCAGCACCACCCCAGGTGACGACCAGTCTGCACTTTCCATGGCGGATCCACGTCTAGCCAGCAACACCACCCATGGCAACACCGACCTGTTCTCCCCTCGGATTTCAGACCTGCGTGCCTCCTCGACGGTCTGTTTTGGCCCTCCAAGGTGACTCCATCCGGCCAGCATCACCGTCGGGAGCAATTCCCACCTCCAGCACGTCAACCCTGCACCATGGAAGGAAACATGGCGTGGTTGCTGCTGGAAAACAGCAGGACGTCCTCCTGGTTTTCTTCTTCCCTTGTTGATTTCTCATTTAATTCTTATGTTTATCATGTTTATGATTTATGCAACATGTGTATGCATGCAACAAAAGAAAAAGAAAGGAAAGAAAATTACCCGAGCGAAGGAGGAAATCCGGTGTCTGTCTAAGGAGGAAAAATGTAGATGACGCCCTCCCCTTTTCCTTTTATAATGAATAAAATGACGGCTAGGGTACGTGGAAGCACCCTTTCACCGTAATTCCTTTAACCGGGTAATTGGGTAATCAACATGGTCCACTTAACCATTTCACTTAACCTGTTAAATGGGTACATGGTATGGTTCACTTAAATGGTTAATTGGATAAATAATGTAGTCGACTCGACCGATTCAACTAGAATTATCCAATTAAAAATTACCTTTCAATTAACCGGGTAATTCATACTTATCCAGCTAACGAATTTTTTCCCACGTTCGATCCCACTGCGTCGAACGTCATTATTATTATTATTATTATTTTCTTTCCGGGTCTTTACAATCTCCCCAACTTAGAATTATTTCGTCCCCGAAATATCATAGCATAAATAGGATATTGATGATTAAGTACATCTCTGGTATAAGTTCATGTTACAACAATTACACGGATTTAATGCTACAAACAGGCTAGGATATTTTCTGGCCATTTCCTGTTCAGTCTCCCATGTAGCTTCTCCGGATCCCTGATTTTTCCATAATACCTTTACCAAAGGGATCTCCTTGTTACGGAGTGTCTTTGTTTCTCTTGCCAAGATGCGAATCGGTTTTTCCTCGTAGGTTAAATCCGATTGTAGCTCTAAATCTGCAAAATTTGTGATAATGTGATTCTCATCTCGTACATATTTCTTTAGCATTGACACATGAAAGACATTGTGTACACCATCAAGGCTTGGTGGTAATGCTAATCTATATGCACAACTTCCGATTCGATCCAGAATTGGAAATGGTCCTATGAATCTTGGCTTCAACTTCCTTGATGTTTTAAATCTGATCACTCCCTTCCTAGGTGAGGTCTTAAGGAAGACAACCTCCCCAACTTGGAATTCTAACTCCTGTGAGATCCCTCAACTTAGTCCCACATCTAATACCTACTGGGAGAAGATCCTGTTTATAAGTGAGAATGGACTATAGATCTTTAACTTCTGGGGTACCCATTTTAAAGAAATGACTTAGCCCATTACGTTGCACTTTGGGCTAGGTCGTTACAAATGGTATCAGAGCCAACCCGGTTCCGTGTTAGATGGTGGGTTGGATTAGAAACGTTGGCTAGGCTGCCGGTCACGGGCCAGAAAGGTCGTGGGCTGGGGCTAGCAACGGGCCAACTATAGGCATTTCGGGGACGAAATTCCCTAAGGTGGGTGGATTGTGAGATCCCTCAACTTAGTCCCACATCTAATACCTACTGGGAGAAGATCCTGTTTATAAGTGGGAATGGACTATAGATCTTTAACTTCTGAGGTACCCATTTTAAAGAAATGACTTAGCCCATAACGTTGCACTTTCGGCTGGGTCGTTATAAATGGTATCAGAGTGACCTGGTTCCGTGTTAGATGGTGGGATGGTACTAGGGACATTGGCTAGGCTGCCGGTCATCGGGCTCGAAAGGTAGTGGGCTGGGGTTAGCAACTGGCCAAGTCTAGAAACGTTGGCTAGGCTGCCGGTCACGGGCTAGAAAGGACGTGGGCTGAGGCTAGCAACGGGACAAGAATAGGCATTCGGGGACGAAATTTTCTAAGGTGGGTGGATTGTGAGATCCCTCAACTTAGTCCCACATCTAATACCTACTGGGAGAAGATCCTGTTTATAAGTGAGAATGGACTATAGATCTTTAACTTCCGGGGTACCCATTTTAAAGAAATGACTTAGCCCATTACGTTGCACTTTGGGCTGGGTCATTACAAATGGTATCAGAGCCGACCTGGTTCCGTGTTAGATGGTGGGTTGGATTAGAAACGTTGGCTAGGCTGCCGGTCACGGGCCAGAAAGGTCGTGGGCTGGGGCTAGCAACGGGCCAAGTATTGGCATTTCGGGGACGAAATTCCCTAAGGTGGGTGGATTGTGAGATCCCTCAACTTAGTCCCACATCTAATACCTACTGGGAGAAGATCCTGTTTATAAGTGGGAATGGACTATAGATCTTTAACTTCCGGGGTACCCATTTTAAAGAAATGACTTAGCCCATTACGTTGCACTTTGGGCTGGGTCGTTATAAATGGTATTAGAGTGACCTGGTTCCGTGTTAGATGGTGGGATGGACTAGGCACATTGGCTAGTCTGCTAGTCACGGGCTCGAAAGGTCGTAGGCTGGGGTTAGCAACGGGCCAAGACTAGAAACGTTGGCTAGGCTGCCGGTCAGGTAAGGACGTGGAGGGGCTAGCAACGGGCCAAGAATAGGCATTTCGGGGACGAAATTTCCTAAGGTGGGTGGATTGTGAGATCCCTCAACTTAGTCCCACATCTAATACCTACTGGGAGAAGATCCTGTTTATAAGTGAGAATGGAATATAGATCTTTAACTTCCGGGGTACCCATTTGAAAGAAATGACTTAGCCCATTACCTTGCACTTTGGGCTGGGTCGTTACAAATGGTATCAGAGCCAACCTGGTTCCGTGTTAGATGGTGGGTTGGATTAGAAACGTTGGCTAGGCTGCCGGTCACGGGCTAGAAAGGTCGTGGGCTGGGGCTAGCAACGGGCCAAGTATAGGCATATAGGGGGGACGAAATTCCCTAAGGTGGGTGGATTGTGAGATCCCTCAACTTAGTCCCACATCTAATACCTACTGGGAGAAGATCCTGTTTATAAGTGGGAATGGACTATAGATCTTTAACTTCCGGGGTGCCCATTTTAAAGAAATGACTTAGCCCATTACGTTGCACTTTGGGCTGGGTCGTTATAAATGGTATCAGAGTGACCTGGTTCCGTGTTAGATGGTAGGATGGACTAGGGACAATGGCCAGGCAGCCGGTTACGGGCTCGACAGGTCGTGGGCTGGGGTTAGCAACGGGCCAAGACTAGAAACGTTGGCTAGGCTGCCGGTCATGGGCCAGAAAGGACGTGGGCTGGGGCTAGCAACGGGCCAAGAATAGGCATTTCGGGGACCAAATTTCCTAAGGAGGGTGGATTGTGAGATCCCTCAACTTAGTCCCACATCTAATACCTACTGGGAGAAGATCCTGTTGATAAGTGAGAATAGACTATAGATCTTTAACTTCCGGGGTACCCATTTTAAAGAAATGACTTAGCCCATTACGTTGCACTTTGGGCTGGGTCGTTACAAATGGTATCAGAGCCGACCGGGTTCCGTGTTAGATGGTGGGTTGGATTAGAAACGTTGACTAGGCTACCGGTCATGGGCCAGAAAGGTCATTGGCTTGGGGTAGCAACGGGCCAAGTATTGGCATTTCGGGGACGAAATTCCCTAAGGTGGGTGGATTGTGAGATCCCTCAACTTAGTCCCACATCTAATACCTACTGGGAGAAGATCCTGTTTATAAGTGGGAATGGACTATAGATTTTTAACTTTTGGGGTGCCCATTTTAAAGAAATGACTTAGCCCATTACGTTGCACTTTCGGCTGGGTCGTTATAAACGGTATCAGAGTGACCTGGTTCCGTGTTAGATGGTAGGACGGACTAGGGACAATGGCCAGGCAGCCGGTCACGGGCTCGAAGGTCGTGGGCTGCGGGTTAGCAACGGGCCAAGACTAGAAACGTTGGCTAGGCTGCCGGTCATGGGCCAGAAAGGACGTGGGCTGGGGCTAGCAACGGGCCAAGAATAGGCATTTCGGGGACCAAATTACCTAAGGTGGGTGGATTGTGAGATCCCTCAACTTAGTCCCACATCTAATACCTACTGGGAGAAGATCCTGTTTATAAGTGAGAATGGACTATAGATCTTTAACTTCCGGGGTACCCACTTTAAAGAAATGACTTAGCCCATTACGTTGCACTTTGGGCTGGGTCGTTACAAATGGTATCAGAGCCGACCTGGTTCCGTGTTAGATGGTGGGTTGGATTAGAAACGTTGGCTAGGTTGCCGGTCACGGGCCTGAAAGGTCGTGGGCTGGGGCTAGCAACGGGCCAAGTATAGGCATTTCGGGGGGACGAAATTCCCTAAGGTGGGTGGATTGTGAGATCCCTCAACTTAGTCCCACATCTAATACCTACTGGGAGAAGATCCTGTTTATAAGTGGGAATGGACTATAGATCTTTAACTTCCGGGGTACCCATTTTAAAGAAATGACTTAGCCCATTACGTTGCACTTTGGGCTGGGTCGTTATAAATGGTATTAGAGTGACCTGGTTCCGTGTTAGATGGTGGGATGGACTAGGCACATTGGCTAGTCTGCTAGTCACGGGCTCGAAATGTCCTACGCTGGGGTTAGCAACGGGCCAAGACTAGAAACGTTGGCTAGGCTGCCGGTCACGGGCTAGAAAGGTCGTGGGCTGGGGCTAGCAACGGGCCAAGAATAGGCATTTCGGGGACGAAATTTCCTAAGGTGGGTGGATTGTGAGATCCCTCAACTTAGTCCCACATCTAATACCTACTGGGAGAAGATCCTGTTTATAAGTGAGAATGGACTATAGATCTTTAACTTCCGGGGTACCCATTTTAAAGAAATGACTTAGCCCATTACCTTGCACTTTGGGCTGGGTCGTTACAAATGGTATCAGAGTCGACCTGGTTCCGTGTTAGATGGTGGGATGGACTCGGCACATTAGCTAGTCTGCTAGTCACAGGCTCGAAAGGTCGTAGGCTAGGGTTAGCAACGGGCCAAGACTAGAAACGTTGGCTAGGCTGCCGGTCACGGGCTAGAAAGGACGTGGGCTGGGGCTAGCAACGGGCCAAGAATAGGCATATTCGGGGACGAAATTTCCTAAGGTGGGTGGATTGTGAGATCCCTCAACTTAGTCCCACATCTAATACCTACAGGGAGAAGATCCTGTTTATAAGTGAGAATGGAATATAGATCTTTAACTTCCGGGGTACCCATTTTTAAAGAAATGACTTAGCCCATTACGTTGCACTTTGGGCTGGGTCGTTACAAATTGTATCAGAGCCGACCTGGTTCTGTGTTAGATGGTGGGTTGGAATAGAAACGTTGGATCGGTTGCCGGTCACGGGCTAGAAAGGTCGTAGGCTGGGGCTAGCAACGGGCCAAGTATTGGCATTTCGGGGACGAAATTCCCTAAGGTGGGTGGATTGTGAGATCCCTCAACTTAGTCCCACATCTAATACCTACTGGGAGAAGATCCTGTTTATAAGTGGGAATGGACTATAGATCTTTAACTTCCGGGGTACCCATTTTAAAGAAATGACTTAGCCCATTACGTTGCACTTTGGGCTGGGTCGTTATCAAACGGTATTAGAGTGACCTGGTTCCGTGTTAGATGGTGGGATGGACTAGGCACATTGGCTAGTCTTCTAGTCACGGGCTCGAAAGGTCGTAGGCTGGGGTTAGCAACGGGCCAAGACTAGAAACGTTGGCTAGGCTGCCGGTCACGGGGCAGAAAGGACGTGGGCTGGGGCTAGCAACGGGCCAAGAATAGGCATTTCGGGGACGAAATTTCCTAAGGTGGGTGGATTGTGAGATCCCTCAACTTAGTCCCACATCTAATACCTACTGGGAGAAGATCCTGTTTATAAGTGAGAATGGAATATAGATCTTTAACTTCCGGGGTACCCATTTTAAAGAAATGACTTAGCCCATTACCTTGCACTTTGGGCTGGGTCGTTACAAATGGTATTAGAGCCAACCTGGTTCCGTGTTAGATGGTAGGTTGGATTAGAAACGTTGGCTAGGCTGCCGGTCACGGGCTAGAAAGGTCGTGGGCTGGTGCTAGCAACGGGCCAAGCATAGGCATATAGGGGGGACGAAATTCCCTAAGGTGGGTGGAATGTGAGATCCCTCAACTTAGTCCCACATCTAATACCTACTAGGAGAAGATCCTGTTTATAAGTGGGAATGGACTATAGATCTTTCACTTCTGGGGTGCCCATTTTAAAGAAATGACTTAGCCCATTACGTTGCACTTTTGGCTGGGTCGTTATAAATGGTATCAGAGTGACCTGGTTCTGTGTTAGATGGTAGGATGGACTAGGGACAATGGCTAGGCAGCCGGTCACGGGCTCGAAAGGTCGTGGGCTGGGGTTAGCAACGGGCCGAGACTAGAAACGTTAGCTAGGCTGCCGGTCACGGGCCAGAAAGGACGTGGGCTGGGGCTAGTAACGGGCCAAGAATAGGCATTTCGGGGACGAAATTTCTTTAGGTGGGTGGATTGTGAGATCCCTCAATTAGTCCCACATGTAATACCTACTGGGAGAAGATCCTGTTTATAAGTGAGAATGGACTATTGATCTTTAACTTCCGTGGTACCCATTTTAAAGAAATGACTTAGCCCATTATGTTGCACTTTGGGCTGGGTCGTTACAAATGGTATCAAAACCGACCTGGTTCCGTGTTAGGTGGTGGGTTGGATTAGAAACGTTGGCTAGGCTGCCGGTCACGGGCCAGAAAGGTCATGGGCTGGGGCTAGGAATGGGCTAAGTATTAGCATTTCGGGGACGAAATTCCCTAAGGTCGGTGGATTGTGAGATCCATCAACTTAGTCCCACATCTAATACCTACTGGGAGAAGATCCTGTTTATAAGTGGGAATGGACTATAGATCTTTAACTTCCGGGGTACCCATTTTAAAGAAGTGCCTTAGCCCATTACGTTGCACTTTGAGCTAGGTCGTTACACCTTCCTTCGAGTGAGAGCATAACTTTTCTCCCAATATTGAGCTGCCTAAAGCCTTTGCTGGATGAGTTGCACTTTTTCAGGTGCTTCTCTCACCATCTCTGGCCTGACTATAACCACCTCTGTAGACTCCAACCAGCATGATGGAGATCGACAAGGCCTACCGTATAAAGCTTCAAACGGTGTCATTCCTATACTGGCTTGGTAAGAGTTATTATAGGTGAATTCAGCCAAGGCTAGGTGTTTCTTGATTGAGCTGGCGATCGTCAATACACAATCGAAGTGAGCCATCCTTCTTCTTTATGAAAAGAGCAGGGGCTCCCCAGGGTGAAGTACTTTGTCGGATGAAGCCTGCCTGCAACCACTCTTCTAATTGACTCTTTAACTCCTTGAGTTCTACTGGAGCCATGCGGTATGGTGCTTTACAAATTGGTGATACTCCAGGTGGAGGTCAATGACAAACTCCTCAATGACAAACTCCACCGGCCACTTAGGAGGTATCCCTAGAAGTTCACCTGGAAACATGTCCGGAAATTCAGCTACCATCGGAATCATGGACAACTCTTTGGGTTTGGACTCAGACTCCTCTAGAGTTGCCAAAAAGGCTTTACAACCCTCACCAAACCACTCAGTTTCCTCACTAAATGACACAATAGAAGAGGATGGATCATTCCATGACCCTTGGAAAATGACCCCATCTCACAATTACAAGGTTTCGTCAACACTCTCCTCCCTTACAGTCTAGAAAAGCCTGGTGTGCAGACAACCAGTCCATTCCCAACAGTACATCAACGCCTATTATCCCATAGACAATGAAATTCCATACATAGGGTTTCCCTTGTATATCCAAGGATAGGTTAGTCACTCCTAACGTTGTGACTTCCCCGTCTCCCGTTGCAGCAGTGACCCTATAAGTCTTGGGTAATGTAGACGTTTGGAGTCCTAAACTCTTAACTAATCGGGATGATAGGAACGAATGTGTACACCCCGAATCAAATAAAACATCCACACTAACACTTTGAATCAGAATTTTACCTCTAATTGTGTGGTCATCGTCCTCGGCGTCCTCGATTTCGACTACAAAAAGTTTCACCTTCCCTTTGTCCACCAATTTTGTAGGTGCTGGGTAGCGATTAGGAGCTGGTGTCTTCTCCTTTTCAGGTTGCTCCTGTTGTTTCTTCAGGGCTGACGACACTCGTTTTGCTGGTGTCCCATCCTTCCACAATTGAAGCACCGATGGGGCTCACTGCATGGCCCTGAATGCATCTTGTTGCAATTTTTACATAGTCTATACGGAATCGCCTGAAACTTCCTTTTGCGGTTCCCATCGACATTCCGTTGATAGTTCTGCTGCTGGTGTTCTGCAGACCTGTTTTTGCTACTACCCTAGTTGGAATTCTTATGTTGCATAGTAGCCATCTCCTGTTTCTGTGCACGAACATAGTCGTACACCAACTCATGAGTAGTAGCTACCTCAATCACTTCGGTTATAGTGCCCCTTGAAGCCATAGAAACCCTACTCCTCAATTCGGGCTTCAACCCTCAGAAAAATTTGTCTGCTCTGGCCCGGGCAGTTGCCAGACTCCCAGATGCAAATCACTCCAATTGCAAGAAATTTTTTGCATACTCTCGGACTGAATCATCCCTCTGAGTTAGAGTGGCAAATTCCAGTGCTTTCTTCTATACAACAGACTCAGGAAAATATTGTCCATTGAAAATATGGATGAAATCTCCCCTTGATGGAACGCAGTCTTCTCCATGGACTTCCGCCAATAGGATGCTTCCTCCTGAAGCATGCATGTCGCCAACCTCACTTGATGGCGATGAGGCACAGAGAGAGCTCGAAATGCTATCTCAGTAATTTTCAACCAGCTCTCGCCTTCATTGGATCAGTCCCACCAATGAATACCTCAGCTCCGTTCTTCTAGAATTTTTTGTTTTTTTATTACTTAGGTTTGTTAGTGAGTCCACTAATTCCCTAATGACATACCCATTGGAGAAAGATAAATATTGGATTCTTCAACAAGGTACTTGAGTCATAAGATGTCAGCTTTTGGGAAACCTGGTTCTGATACCACCTGTAATGACCCGCCATTTGCCACAACATTGTGGGCCTAGCTGGCCACATGTTACTCACAATTAAGCAAATATGTCTAACATTTTTTTTAACAAAAACATATATAAACATCCCACAGTCTTAGACCATTTCCCGGTAGCCACACTTATTTCTCAAATAAATAAATAAAAAAGAGTCCTCATATTTATTTTGCTCCATGCCCTGGTTGTCAATCACCTAATTTCGTATCTACATACCTGCGGAGGGAATTCCGCGTTAGTGATTACAACACTAAGTAGTATAATAGATAAAACAAATCAAGTACATTCCACTATTTCCTTATGTTTTTTTAATATACGGTGGAGCGATTCCGCTATACTCCAAAACAATGAGGAGGAGGTATCCGCTGTGATCCACACACCCCGGATGTAGCCTTTTTGTGGGGAGGCTACCACTACTGTCTCCAGTGCCAGTGCCTCGTACACCCCGGCCATAGCCTTTTTGTGGGGAAGTTATCACTGCACTCAGGTGATTGCTACACACCGTTTGTGCGGTACTTCGCACTACCAATTCTAGTGCCAGTGCCTCGTAGATCCTGACTGTAGCCTTTTTATGGGGAGGCTATCACTGCACTCCAGTGCCAGTGCCTTGCACACCCCGGCCGTCGCCTTTTTATTTATAGGCTATCACTCCACTGCAAAACAATGTTATTGCATTACAAACTTTACGCACATAATACGACCCAGTGTCAGACTAAGTCAATTCTTTTACCCCGGTTGCACTCGGTGCATGGTGGTCGAATTTGGGCTCAGGCCGACCTAGGCTACCAACAAGGAAAAGATGATGTTCTACCTATTATACGTACCTGAGTTGTGATTTCTTGTGACTGTGACCCGTGAACCCTAATCTTAATGAGGGCATAAAATTATACATTAGTATAATTTTATTTTTCATGAACCTACATGCAACGTACTTGACTAATATACTATCAATTTTAAATGATGTAATTAGTTCATGTTAGTCTTCATTTCTTATTAAATTTTCAGCAATTCTAATGAGAATTAATTATTAATTATCCCCATCCAAATCCCCATATGTAATTGATAATTTAATTATTAACATTTCCCATACTTAATTCTTTTGTATTTACCTTATATTCTAACTCAACCACATCGAGTTCTCCCATATTTACCTGGTTGTCATTCTACTTTAACAATTCATTTAACGACCCCAAAGCTCCCAGCTTTATTGTAGTCAACCCATGAAAGCCTGTATTTTCACCATGCATTGCAACCAACCAGTAATGTGGCAGCCTCCATTTGCTACCATGGCGTCTCCAACTTGGCCACCACATGGCAACCCTCAACCAGTCCTTGGCGACCCCATTCCGGCCACCCAATCAGCAGCCCCGACCTGACCATGGTGATTCTATGTCGGTCACATAATCAGCCCATGACCCGTGGCGTCTACCCTAGTTGGCCACATAAACAGCACCCTACCAGACCCATGATGACTACTCTAGTCAGCCACTTAAACAGCACCCGACCAGCATGTCTTCTTTTCCTTCCACCCAATTTCAGACCCCATCTTCTATCTACCCCACTAATCCGATTGGAAAAACCCCAAAGATCCAATCTTTATCCACTGCTATCTCATGAAACTCGGACTACACCCTATATGGGGACCTTAATTTCACCATTGATGGTGGCGGAACAGCAGCCATGGTGACCATGTCCTGCCCCATCAAGGTGACGACCAGCACCACCCCAGGTGACGACCAGTCTGCACTTGCCATGGAGGATCCACGTCTGGCCAGCAACACCACCCATGGCAACACCGACCTGTTCTCCCTTTGGATTTCAGACCTGCGTGCCTCCTCGACGGTCTGTTTTGGCCCTCCAAGGTGACTCCATCCGGCCAGCATCACCGTCGGGAGCAATTCCCACCTCCAGCACGTCAACCCCGTACCATGGAAGGAAACATGGCGTGGTTGCTGCTGGAAAACAGCAGGATGCCCTCCTGGTTTTCTTCTTCCCTTGTTGATTTCTCATTTAATTCTTATGTTTGTCATGTTTATGATTTATGCAACATGTGTATGCATGCAACAAAAGAAAAAGAAAGGAAAGAAATTTACCCGAGCGAAGGAGGAAATCCGGCATCTATCTGAGGAGGAAAAATGTAGATGACGCCCTCCCCTTTTCCTTTTATAATGAATAAAATGGCGGGTAGGGTACGTGGAAGCACCCTTTCACTGTAATTCATTTAACCGAGTAATTGGGTAATCAACATGGTCCACTTAACCATTTCACTTAACCTGTTAAATGGGTATATGGTATGGTACACTTAAATGGTTAATTGGATAAATAATGTAATCGACTCGACCGATTCAACTAGAATTATCCAATTAAAAATTACCTTTCAATTAACCGGGTAATTCATACTTATCCAGCTAATGAATTTTTTCTCATGTTCGATCCCACTGCGTCCAACGTCATTATTATTATTATTATTATAATTTTGTTCTGGGTATTTACATCTGCCAGCTATTGATTATAGTGACCGTTACACTGTGGAAAAATTCAGGAAGAATGGAGCTGAAGTATTTATTGGAGGGATCGATCCAGTGAAGGCAGAGAGGTGGATTAAGATTAACGAAAAAGCATTTAGGGCTCTATCTGTGCCCCACCGCCATCAAGTGAGATTGGCAACATGCATGCTTCAAGAGGAAGTATCTTACTCGTGGAAATCCATGGAGAAAACCATCGACGTGGGATTTCCTCCATCGTGTGGGCCGAATTTGTGGCAACTTTTCTAACCAAACAACTCAACTGCCCATTATTTGCTGAGGGTTGTAAAGCCTTTTTGGCTAACTTAGTTGAGTCTAAGTCATAACCCAACGAGTTGTCCATGATTCTTGTGGTAGCAAAGTTTCACAATGTATTCCCAGAAGAACTTCCAGGGTTACCTCCTAAGCGGTTAGTGGAGTTCGCTATTGACTTAGCACCTGGAAACCCACCAATTTCTAAAGCACCGTACCTTATGGCCCCAGCAGAACTCAAGGAGTTAAAGTGTCAACTAGAAGAGTTGTTGCAGGTAGGCTTCATCCGACGAAGTATTTCACCCTGGGGGGCCCTGTTCTTTTTGTAAAGAAGAAAGATGGATCACTTCAGCTGTGTATTGACTATCAAAAAATCAATCAAGTGATAGTCAAGAATCGGTACCCCTTACCGAGGATTGATGACTTTTATGATCAGCTAAAAACAACCAGAGTATTTTCTAAGATAAACTTGCTGTCTGGTTATCACCAGTTGCGAGTTAAGGAGTCAGACATACAGAAAATAGCTTCTCGAACTCGATATGGACATTATTAGTTTCTGGTTATGCCCTTTGGTCTAACAAATGCACTAGCGGCCTTTATGTCACTCATGAACACAATATTCCACGCATATCTAGACAAGTTTATTATCGTATTTGTGGACAACATTCTGGTCTATTCAAATAATGAAGAAGAGCATGTGAAGCACCTGTCTATTACTCTTCAAGTTTAGAGAGAATATCAACTATTTACCAAGCTCTCAAAGTGTGACTTCTGGATGAGGGAGGTAAATTTTCTTGTTAATATTGTCTTAAAGGCCGGAATTGGAGTGGATCCATTAAAAGTGAAAGCAGTCACTAATTGGCCACAACCCAAGTCAGTCACTAACATTAGAAGCTTCCTTGGCTTAGCAGGCTACTATTCAAAATTTGTTAAAGACTTCTCCTTAGTAGCATCGTTGATGACCAAACTCACAAGGAAGGGAGTTAAGCTTGAAAGGGGTAGTAAGTGTGAGGAGAGTTTGTAGTCTCTAAAAAGAGTCTAACAACTACACCAGTCTTGACCCTGCCAAAGGGTAATGAAGGATTCGTAGTATCCAGTGATGCGACTCGGTTGGGTTTAGGATGCATCCTTATGCAAGAAGGTAAGGTGGTGGCCTATGCCTCTCGTCAATTGAAGATTCATGAGCAAAATTATGCAACACATGACTTGGAATTGGCAGCAATGGTTTTTGCCCTAAAGATTTGGAGACACTACTTGTATGGAGCCCAGTTCGAAATCTTTACGGACCACCAGAGTTTGAAGTATATCTTCACCCAGAATGACCTTAACCTTTGACAGAAGCGGTGGATAGAATATTTGAAGGACCACGACTTTCAAATCTTATACCATGTAGGGAAAGCGAATGTGGTAGCCGACTCATTGAGTCGGAAGGGGAAAGTGGACAAAAATCAGCAGCTAGCTAGACTTTGGGCCATGTCAGCAAAAGTGGTAGATATCAACCTGATGGAGCAACTTACAGGCTTATCGACAAATTTGGTTGTTTCGAATGATTTGGTTGATCGTGTTAAGCTAGTACAAATGGGTGATGTGGAGCTAAATGAAATGTTAGACCGGATTCCTGACATTGTAGCTAATTCCAATAATGTGATCAGATTTAGAGGAAGTTTGTGTGTACCTAAGGATAATGCACTGAGGCGGCATATCTTGGAGGAGGCTCATCGTTCAAAGTTCTTGATACACCCTGGAGTTACTAAAATGTATCAGGATTTAAAGCGAACCAACTAGTGGATTGGTTTGAAGAGGGTTGTTGTAGATTTTGTCTCCAAGTGTCAGATTTGCCAATAGATCAAAGCCCAACATTAACTACCTGGAGGACTATTGCAACCTTTAGAAATACCAACTTGGAAATGGGAGTGTGCGATTTTATTGCAAAGCTCCCAAGGACTCAGAAGAAGCATGAATCCATATGGGTAGTTGTGGACCGACTAACTAAGGTAGCTCACTTCATCCCCACAAAATTAATGACGACGGCAAAATACCTAGCAGGATTATATGTTGACAATATTGTCAAATTGCATGGGATTCCAAAGGAGATAATTTCCGACTACGATACCCTATTCACCTCACATTTCTGGCAAGCTTTCCAATAAGCCATGGGAACACAAATTAAGTCGAGTACAACATATCATCCCCAAACTAACAATTAGAGTGAGAGGACTATTCAAACTTTGGAAGATTTGTTAAGAGATTGCATTCTTGACTGGGGAGGTGACTGGGAGAACCACTTAGCTTTGGCTGAATTCACCTACAATAACTCTTACCAAGCCATTATATGGATGGCACAATTTGAAGATTTATAAGGTAGGCCTTGTAGATCTCCATCGTGTTGGCTGGAGTCTACTAAGGTAGTTATAGTCGGACCAGAGATTGCGAGGGAAGCAACTGAAAAGGTGAAACTCATTCAGCAAAGACTTAAGGCAGCTTAGGATCGACAAAAGAGTTATGCTGATACTCGAAGGAAGGACCTAGAGTTCTAAGTTGGGGAGTTTGCATACCTAAAGACATCTCCTACGAAGGGGGCGATTAGATTTAAAATATCAGGGAAGTTGAAGCCCAGATTCATCGGACCGTTTCCAATCCTAGATCGAGTTGGAAATTGTGCATATAGACTAGCATTACCACCAAGTCTAGTGGGAGTACACAATGTTTTCCATGTGTCAATGCTAAAGAAATATGTACGAGATGAAGATCATATCATCACCAATTTTGAAGACTTAGAGCTACAATCAAATTTAACCTAGGAGGAAAAGCCGATCTGAATCCTGGCAAGACAAATAAAGACACTCAGGAACAAGGAAATTCCTTTGGTAAAGGTATTGTGCAAAAATTAGGGGTTAGAGGAAGCTACATGGGAGACTAAACAAGAAATGGCAAGGAAATACCCTATCCTGTTTGTGGCATAGGAGTTTTATATTTGTAGTATCGTGAACTGTTCCGAAAGAAATAAATAAAGTTAATCATAATTGTTTGTTGCCTGTTATGATATTTTGGGGATGAAATATTTCCAAGTTGGGGAGATTGTAAAGACCGTGAAAAAAAGGGGAAGCAAACGCGGTTCGGGAAGGACAGAACGTGTATATTTAATACCCAATTAATTATTATATTTTATTATTTACCCGGTTACCCGGTTAAATGAAACACGGGTGTTTTCACATACCCTAGCCGTCATTTCATTTTATTTTATGAACAACGTCCTCCACTGTAGCCTTCATTCACATTTTCTTCTCCTCTTCCTTGCCAGCGTGTCTTGTTCCTTACTTACGTATTCTTCCTATCTCCCTCTTCTTAATTTTCTTGCATGCATATTTTAATTTGATAATAAGCTTTATAATCGTGAGGATTAAAGTTTCAAATCAACAAGAAAGAAACTAAACATGACTGTTGGCCGGGCGTTGGAAGGCGTTGGCAGGCGTTGCAGGCTTCACCGTGGTTGGAAGGCGGCCGTAGTTGGCCGGGGTGACACCGTTACGGCATGGCATGGCTCTGCGGCGACGATTGACGGTAGCCGGAGACGATCGCCGGCGGCAGCTAGAGGACGGCTACTGTCGGGAATAGGGGATGGCTTCGGGAAAAAGAAGAAGATGAAGAAAATTATCTTGGATGGCAAACTTGTAAATAATGCTTGACTCGAGAGAGCTCGAGTTAAATAATAATACCAACTCCTAAATAACACCTGACTCGATACCGACTCAAATAAAAAATAATACGAACATGTAGTAAACCTATAAAAATAATTATTTTAATGGGTTATTAAACTATAGAATGGTAGCAATCACTAGCGTCGAACCTAAATAGAATAAGGAAAATAAATAAAGTTTGAAACTTTGTTGAGTCGAATAATTTAAAATAATTGTATTAATAATATTTTTGAATAATACAAATTATTTTAAATAATTTAATCAAACAACTTAATTAATTAAATTGCTATCAATAATAGTAGGATCGTTGCCATAATTTTATGTTCTCGTTCAGATTAGGATCATTGGTTGAGCTGCAAGTTCATAATATCCACATCCGTATAATTATTTAAAATGTTGTACTTTCGCTTGTTGGCAGTCCTAGTCAGTCTGAGCCCAAATTCGACCACCCTGTGCTGGAACGTAATCGGGGTCAAAGAATTGACTCAATCCGACACGGGGACGCACCTTTAAAATTACTATGTGTGTCCGTATAATTATTTGAAATGTTGTATTTTCACAAGCTGATAACCTTTGTCGATTCCTAGTCTCAGAATGAGCTGGGAGACAATTTCTAATTCAGAATTAACTAGGAGACAATGACTAATCTCAGAATGACCTGGAGACCACCTAATCTCAGAATGAGCTGGAGACAATTTCTAATCTCAGAATGAATTAGAAAATAATGACTAATCTCAGAATGACCTGGGAGACCACCTAATCTCAGAATGAACTGGGTGACAATTTCAAATCTCAAAATGAACTGGCAGACAATGACTAATCTTAGAATGACTTGGGAGACCACCTAAATTCAGAATGAGCTGAGAGACAAGTTCTAATCTCAGAATGAACTTTGAGATAATGACTAATCTCAGAATGACCTGGGAGATCCCCTAATCTCAGAATTAACTAGGAGACAATTTCTAATCTCAGAATGAACTGTGAGACAATGACTAATCTCAGAATGACTTGGAAAATGACCTAATCTCAAAATGAACTGGGAGACAATTCCTCATCTCAGAATGAGCTGGGAGATGACTTTTACAAATCTCAAAATGACCTGAGAGTCAAATTACTAATCTCAGAATGACCTGAGATAATTACTAAAAGACTTGTGAAACAATAGTATAATAAAAAATGGGTGAATTGATAATAGGGATTATATCGACTTGTTTCATTTAATTATGCGGCTTAGTGGTTTTATCATTAACGCAGAATTGCCTCCGAAGGTGAGCAGCTTTGGACTGAAGAATAGAAGTTTGGTTGGTGGTTCGTTTGCCAACCTAGGTATGGTGAATGGATAATAAAGTTGGACTTCCTTATTATTCTCTTGCGTTATAAATGTGGAGATGGGAAACGGTCTGAGACTGTGGGATGGTTATTTTATATTTTACCGAACATGATTTATTGTTATGATTCATATTATATGTTGCGAGACTTATTTGATGTATTTCAATTCATGTTTAGGAATGTTACATTTACATTACCTATATTTTTAAGTAACACCTAGTCCGGTTCGGGCAGGTCGTTACGACACCTGACCCTCATCTCTCATAACTCACGGTTGGCCTCGACTCAGCATACGGTTCATGAAACTAACTTGACTCGAATCGATGGTTGAACCAACTGGTTAGATAATGTAACACTCTGATTCGAGTCACGGGTTTTACAACCTTCTCTCCTTAGAAAAATTTCGTTGTCAAAATTTTCACCAAAAAAGTTTCAAACTCATCCATAATTTAAAAAAGTAATCTCTAGTCCTGGTTGTGAAGCTAGTTGCTCAAATATCTCTGGGTATAGCTTCTTCATCTCATCTCATCTTCGAGTCCACTTCACTCGTACTAGGGGAACTTCTCTTCTTCAAAGGATCTTCACTTTGCGATCGACAATCCCCCTGCACTTCTAGATATGTCAGGTTTAGTTGTATCTGTAAAGACTGTGAAAAAAATTTGATGCGGACGCTGTTTGGGAAGAACCGAATGCGGTCTGGGATGGACCAAACATGCTATATTCTTTACCCGGTTAATTATTTACGCATTTTATTATTTACCTGGTTAAATGAAATATGGGTCTACGGGTGTTTTCATATACCCTAACCGTCATTTTCATTTTTATAAATTTGAAAGACGACGTCATTTTTTCACATACGGGTGTAGGGGCGTCTTCTTCACCTTAGCCGCCAAGTTCTCCTCTTCCTTGCCGGTGTTTCTTCCTTGCTTCGGTACATTCCTATCTCCCTCTTCTTAATTTTCTTGCATGCAAATTTTTAATTGATAGTAAACTTGTTAAACATTAGAATTAAAGTCTGAAATCAACAATAACAACTAAAACTAAACTGGAAATTTGGCCATGGCCGACGGGTCTGAAGTTGGGCAATGATAGGCGATTGTAAACAAAGATTTCAAGGCAGCCTTCACACCCCCGACAACCTCTCTGGTTGCTGGTTCAAAGGGTGGTGTCGCCTTGTCCCTGGGTTCAAAGGAAAGTGTTCCCGGCGGTGCTGCTGGGCGGACAGAGTGCACCTTGCAGTCCCGGCGGTGCTGCTGGCCAGGAGTCGCTCACCTTGGTGCAGAACGGAGTTTGACGTGGATAGTTGCTGTAAAGCACAAGCTTTATACTTCCAATTGGATTGGTAGGGAAGGGAGTGAAGGACGTGGTCTGGTTTTGGGTTGAAGAGGAAGATATCAGGCCTGGTTTGTTACAGGACATCGCCTTGGATAGCTGCTGTAAAACATGGACGTTAGGCTTCATCTTTGCCTGTTTTTATGTTGTTGTTGATGTCTTGTTGGGATGTTTATATGGTTCTTCAATTGGGTTGCTGGGGAATTGAAGGAGGACATGACTAGTGGTGGTGCCAAGGTCTAGTCAGGTGCAAAGAAGAAGGTAGGAAAATAGAAGACGGCCTTGGGGAAAAGAAGAAGAAGAAGATGGCAATTTTGTAAATATGGGTTGACTCGATACCGACTCGAGTTAAAAATAAAACTAACTCGTAATAAATCATTAAAAATAATTATTCTAATGGTTTATGGGTTAAAGATAATAAACTAACTAATTATTGAACGAAATCGACGTGGACATAAGTAATAAAAATACGGTAATGATAAACTGTCGATAATTAATCAGCACACAACAAGCGATTAAATCAAATTTGATAGTGATAAGTAATTAATAAAATAATGATTTTACCTTTACCATATTAAATTTAATATTAGGTAAATAAATTGATTATTTTAATAATGAGTAAGTAAGGTATAAAAGGGGTTATTAAAATATAATCGGGTAAAAATCACAAGCGTCGAACCGAAATAGCATAATGAAAATAAATGAACTTTGAAACTTTATTGAGTCAAATAATTTAAAATATTTGTATTAATAATATTTATAAATTAGAATAATTCAAATTATTTTAAATAATTTATTAGAACAACTTAATTAATTAAATTGTTACAAATAATAGAAGCGATTAAAAATTATAGTCGAAGGAAAATATACCAATAATAGTAATTAAATATTTACTTATAAGTTGATGATTATGTTTATCATTTATTAAGTGTTAATTATAATTTAGATAATAAATTTAAAATGTAAAGTAGGATTTAAATGATTATATCACCCGAATAAAATTATACTTATGTATAATTTTATATTCTCGTTCAGATTAGGATCATTTGTCACAGCTGCAAGTTCGAAATATCCAGGTCCGTATAATTATTGAAATGTTATATTTTCCCAAACTAGTATAATTATATAAAATGTTGTATTTCCCCAAACTGAGATAACTATGTGAAATGTTGTATTTTCCTAAACCGGTAGCCTTGTCAACACTAATCATAGAATGAGCCGAGGGACAATTTCTAATCTTAAAATGAACTGACAGACCATGACTAATCGTAGAATGAATTGGGAGACCATCTAATCTTATAATGAGCTCGGAGACAATTTTTAATCTCAAAATAAACTGGCAGACCATCACTAATCTCAAAATGAATTGGGAGACCGCCTAAACTCAGAATGAGGTAGGAGACTGTTTTTAATCTAAGAATGAACTGGGAGGCCATGACTAATCTCAAAATGAATTGGGAGACCACCTAATCTTAGAATGAGCTGGGAGACAATTTATAATCTCAGAATGAACTAGGAGACCATGACTAGTCTCAAAATGAATTGGGAGACCACGTAATCTTAGAATGAGCTCGGAGACAATTTCTAATCTTAGAATGAGCTGGGAGACCATTAGTAATCTCAAAATGAATTGGGAGACCACTTAATCTCATAATGAGCTGGGAGATGATTT
>JAURVB010010456.1:0-17395 GCA_033002965.1 Piper betle | reverse complement strand
CATGTATTGCTATTCTGCCCGCCGCCGCGTTCGCTCCGCCGCCCTCCGCCGCGCTTCCGCCGTCCGACCTCAGCTCCGTCCGACCACGCCACCGCCGCCCGATTCCGACCTCAGCTCCGCCCTCCGCCGCGATTCCGCCGCAGACGCTGCGACCGCCGCCCGAACTCGGCTTCCGCCGTTCGACGCTTCCGCCGCGCTTCCGCCCGATTCTGCCGCGCTTCCGCCCGATTCCGCCGCGATTCCGCCGCGATTCGGCCGTCCGACGCTCCGCCCGACCTTCCGACCACCCCACCGCCGTCCGACGCTGCGCCCGTTCTGAACTCACCTTCCGCCGTCCGACGCTTCCGCCGCGATTCCGCCGGCCGACGGTTCGTCCGACCGGGCTGCCGACATCCTCCGACATCGCCGCCGCGAGGCTCGCCGCCGACCGGGCCGCCGGCGGCGGCGGGGGTAGAGAGGGGAGGGTGGCATTCTCGTAATTAAAAGTTGACTCGAGTCTAACCCGAGTCAAAAATAATAATTAATTCTAAATAATTTTAAAAAATCTTAAAAAATATTTAAAAAATATCATAAACTATAATACACAGAATAATATCAAAATAACATCAATACCCAATTTTAATATATTTATATTGTAAATTGTCAAATTATTATATATGACCGATTAAATTAATTTGGACCGATTCAACTGAACCGATTCTTGGCCGATTCAGACCGATTCCGATTCCGATTCCGATTCCGATTCCATGGAAAACCGATTCCGATTCCGATTCCGATTCATGCAACCATGAGTTCAATTCCTCTGCTGATCAATGGATGTCATTCTACAGAGGACAAAGTTGGGTTAATCTTACCTAAGTCATAAATATATATAATTTATATAAATTATATTTTTAAAATATATATAATATTATTTTTATTTATAATTTTCTCCTTGTAAATTTTTTTCATAATTTTTTGCTTATAGTTTTTGTATGATGATGTGGAAAGCTGATTAGTTATAGATTTGACCGATACAGATATGGAAAAAAGAAGGCCTAGCATTTGCATTTGAGTTCAAATATTTAGATTCGGATTAGATGTGGATATATAGTTGTAAAAATCAGAATCGGGGTCTGAATCGGTTACTGAGGGAGTCACTGAATCAGATTAGATTGGTCGGGAATCGGTTCAATTGAATCGGTCCAAATCGATCTTATATAAAAATTTGACAACTCTTAATATAAATATATAAAATACATACATAATTTCTCAACACAAATATACAACAAAGACACACAAAAAGATGAAAAGAAACCACTTTTTTCCGATCCAAACCTTCATCCTCACCACACAACCAAAGATGAAAGACATCAAAAAAAACCATCCATACAAAGACACCAGAAACTAAAAAAAAAAACAAAAATAAAAGAAGCATCTGTAGCCTTTAAACCTTATACTATTTAGTTTCATGTGATTTTTGCAGCAAAAATAGCAAACAAAGACATCAGACAACACAAATTTATTGACAATCATAATAGGCACTTTACTTTAATTACAATAGGCTAGAATTGAAAGCATTGATACTATATCACTAATCCTTCACCGTCAATACATATTAACAAACCGTATCTTAGTCCTTTTGACCCACTCAAACAGAACACAACAATTCAAAAATGGATATTTCTTAACTCAAATTAAGAATGATGAACTTTCAATAACTAACTACAAATAAGCTATTCTTAGTTCGTCGCCTAACTATTACAAAATGAGGTGATTGCTTCTATTGTCATTAAAATTAAAAAACAAAACAAAACAAAAAGACTAAAAAGCAATATGAGGAATGTTATGGAATTTGATTTCTCAATATTAACCTACAAAGTAAATGTAGGTGACACAAATAACACACCACTGACAAAGTTTTGATAAGAAGAGCTGGTTTATTAAAAGATGATCAGCCTATTATCCACTTTCCTAAAAGAGCATCAGAAGCATTCTCATTAGCATGCTGTATATCAGCTTCAAGCCCTTTCAAAGATTCTCTGTAGGATGACCTGACAAACTGGTTTTGGAGAACCTCCATCTCCACCTCCTCCTCACCAGCTATTGATCACAACAAACAAAGAAAGCAAACAACACAACCAAACACAAACACGGGACCAAAGATAAATGAAGAAGGAGGAAGACGCTTGTGTGAAAAACAACATGAAAATTTCAGTAACAGAAAAGGCAAGCATGAAAATTTTAAAAAAAAATTTGTTGGAGGAAGAAGGCAGAATATGCTTGTCAGATAATTCCGAAGCCAAATTGCTAATGATAGTGGCAGGAGTGAAGCCCCTATTTTTTATGAGAATTGAGGAATTTTCTGCTTCAATTTGATTCCTGTGGTGGCAACAAAAGCTTGCTCGTTGTGGAGAGATACTGGTTGAACTAGGATCCTACTCTCATAACTTTGTAGCATAGACAGTAGTTCTGAGTACTCAGATAAGGGTGGTCAAAGAGTCATTGTAGTGAACGTCTGGTAGTTGGGGTCAAGTCCATTGAGCATCAAAAACGACTTACGGTCTTCAAGTAGGGGTTTGTCGATAGCAGCCAGCTCATCACAGATCGACTTGTATTGAAGCAGATAATCATTAAGAGATTCACAGTTTTACCTGCGCAAGGTCCCCAATTGATGATGGAAAGTTAACTCTCGATCCATGGTAAACTTTTTGAAGGTATTCTTTAAAGCCTTCCTCACATTAGCCGCAGTGTTGAGGCCAACAACCTGAAGAAGGATCTCCTCACTTAATGTACCGATTATCCATCCCTTGATTAGTTTGTCTATCCTTCTCCACTCATGATACTCACGGTTAGAAACAAGTTGATCAGAGGAATTTGGTACATATACCATAACAGTTGGTGATGGCGGAGAAATAGTTCCATTTTTGAACCCCAGGCATGATTCACAATCTGAAATTCCCAAATCAAAAAGTTCAATGCGCTCAACCGAATGGTAATGAAAAAGGGAGCCTGAATATCATTGTGATATTCTAAAAACCGAGGTTGGGTGAGGTACACTGTCCAGGAAACTGAAAAGTCCCAAACACAGGTTGCCAGGATGATGAAGGTAAGACCTCTGGAGCAAATCGAGTTTGCTCTATCAAGGATTGAGAAGGAATGCGGTCCTGAAATGAGGCAGCAGTGGAGGAGCCAAGGGGATGTTTTCAGGAAGATTCGATTCGCCATTGTTGGTAGCCATCGATGCATAGCAGATAATCACAAGACCAAAGCAAACAAGCAAACAAAAAGATGGAAAGATTAAAATAACTGATAACCTGGTAGAGACAAAAATGGCGAGTGGGAAACTAGTGTTGGAGCCGATGAGAGCAAGCCCGGTACCTTCAACCAAGGATAGAAAATGGATTGAAGAGACGGCCAAATGGGCGGAGAGAAGCTCTGATGGCATATTGAAAGGAGATATTGATTCCCATTCCACAATATGGCGGGAAGACAGTTTATATGCAACAAATCAGACCCAAGTCCACGAGCAATTATTTGAACGGAGTGAAAATACATAAATACCCTTAGTGAATATCCTTATTGGCCTACTAGAAAAATTTTAACAAAATTTCAGAAAAAAATTATCACAAAGTTTTTTTTGTTATAATTATAAAAACTGGCGGGGCTCACAAAACAAAGTTTGCCAGTGGAGTTTAATTTTCTCATGAATTAGAAAAAAAATGAGGAGCCCCTCTATTTTATTTTGTAGTGCTTTGGGAAGGTTTTTGAAGAGTGCGGCTATTTCTTTATATTTTTTCAATGATTTAGAAAACATGTTTTGGAAGCAATAATGTTTCAATTTTATATATTTTTAATAATAGGGTGTGGTTGTAATCTAAAGTTTTATATAATAACTCTGGAAAATTCCGTCACAAAATTCTTTTCTTTATGATTATAAAAGGTGATAATGGTCATAAAATAATGTTTGATGGTTATAATTATTAGCATAATTTGGTCTAAACATTTAGAAAAAAAGATCAACCCTTCTTTTTAATTTTTGAATGTTTTGTGATGGTTTTTAACAAGTGTTTCTATCACTTCATATTTTGCCAGCTTTTTCCAACACTTAGTTGTTGTTGTTATAATTTTACACTTTAAAAAAGCTTCAAACAATGCAACTAAATACCCATAAACATGTTCAAAACAAAGCAACTTAATGCCTTCATAATAATAATAATAATTAATTTTAAGTGATGACCATCGTAATAAAATTATATGACGAATTGTGACCTCCTTCCCTTGTCTTGCGTGCCAAGCCCTTGTTCTCCACCCCTTCTTCGGCCCGAAAGCCTCCTATTGGTGTCACACATGAATATACAAGCTTTCCCTTCTATCAATCACGGAAGCATGGTCGACAAAGATGCCCATTTCATAAACCCTAGATTCTAAACCTTAAACCTTAACAATGTAAACTATAAGAACCTTACACTGGTTTAGATTAAAAAAATACATACGTACCCTTAATCCTCAAGAATCATGGGTCACGTTATTTAGCAAATATAGGATTGTAATTATGATCTTATTCTTCTTCTCCTTAAATGATTAAAAACTTATCATTTCCTTCTTATTAGGTTGAATTTTGTTAATACTTTAATTATTGCAATAGATTACTTTCTTATTTGTCCATCCCATGTCAAAGTGCATATTCTTCCTATGAAGTCAAAGCAAACTACCAAGTCGGTGGATTCGT
Source organism: Piper betle (assembly GCA_033002965.1). NCBI lineage: Eukaryota > Viridiplantae > Streptophyta > Magnoliopsida > Piperales > Piperaceae > Piper > Piper betle. The sequence continues at coordinate 12,684 of JAURVB010010456.1, read as the reverse complement.
TCTCTTGGGAGAAAACTATGGCACGAGGACCCCTTGAGGTTGATTATATTCGTCCAATCATTTATAATAAATTGTAACTCTTATTTTTATTTGTATTTATTATCAATTTTAAATTATGCATGTCTCTAAGATGGATTCAAGATTTAAATTGAATTTGAATTTCACTCTGGATTTTAATACGCCACTTACAACTTCAAGGGGCATATTCATGCAATATGCATATTTTTTAGTTGATCCGGTGATTAATATGCCACTTGCAATATGCAATATTCATATCAAAATGTAGGTCAAATATATGGTTAAGTGGTCTGGTGATTTTTATTTATTTATTTAGAAATACTCTAAGCACTTGCATCCATTAATAAACTAGCCAAGTATCCGTACAATGCTTTGATACCATCGTATAACCCGGAGGAAAATGCAACTTCTATTTACCGTCTTGGGAATGTAGTTTTAAAAAAATTTATTTCAAAACTCGAGTCCATTCGACTTCGCGACTTGCTACGTCAACTCTACGTTTGACTTCAAATTGACTAATTTAATAATCAACTTCTCAAGTCATATCATAAAAAATTATCAAAATATATTTTTTAGAATAGTTAAATTAATATTCTTAAGTAATGTAAATCATGGTACTTATCAATTTTAAGTATCAAAAGAGCGATATATACTAGTTTCATATATTTATTATTTACACGATTAAAAGTTTAATATAAATGACTCTTAAATTTGGAGTCATCAATTCGGCTCCACTCCATGGGACATGAAGAGTCTAATCTGAGTCTCAAGTTTTTAAATTATGCTTTGAACTTGTCTTAAAAATTACAAGGAAGATTAACTCTACGTATTTATATTTATTTACATTTCTTTTACAAAAATACCCTTACTACTAACGATATTCCTAACATTGCCCTAATGACAGGCTTGCAACCCGAATGGTTAAACTCGGTGCAATGGCATAGGACAACAAACTATAACCGGCCCATATTGTGGTGAACTGCAGTCCCTTGTTCTAAAGATGGTAGCTGTTAATCGTTTTCAAGATATTGTAACAGTAAGCTTTGCTTGAGCGTGCTTCTATGCTTGTTAATTCCTTGTCTTGTTAGACTAGTAAACGGCCTCTCGATGCTGTGAAATTGGATTGTTCCAAAGCTTTTGTGCGCCATTGAGTATCATGCAATCTGAGAGGGGAGTGTTGGAAAACCCATGCCAGATTTCAAGCCACAATTTTTATTGTGCCTCTTCTTCATGTGCACTTGGAAAGGTTTCCAGTTATGTAAGGGACTAAATCTTCAAAGCCAAATCCCTGCTTTTGCTTGAGGTAGGACTGTTCAGATTCCTGCTTTTCAGAAAGCTGTTTGTAATTGTATGTCATTCCCTAATTCCCTGTGCACATATAATTAGTCAACTTTTTTTATCATACCATCTAAATCACTCGCTGGACTTTTCATGCTCTTACCAACATCTATGAGCAATCTTTTACATTTAGTTTTCTTTTAGAGGTAGAGCTTTTCTTTTGTGTGTAAGAGAGGACAGAGAAAGCCTCAAGCATAGCATACATTAGCCACAGTAAATGGTGCCCACAACCAGATAAACACAGTTAAACTGATCTGTCCAGCATTGGCAGAACAAATAAACTTCCTCTCATTGTTTCGCCAAGTCAATAGAATTTAATTATATATAGCTTAGAGCTTGAGACAATTTCACAAGCCATGCCGGGATTCCTGCAAGACAACATCCAAAGACTCAAAACAGCTGTTGGGAGTGCATCTGTAGGACTCCCTTCTTCCAACTTCAAACAATATTTTCTTTATTCGTATTTCAAAAATATTTATATATATCATCTTTGGCTCATGGTAAAAGTTGTCTTAGTAGGCGAAAAACGTGTAAAGTAGGCAAGTCACTTTGTATATTAGTGCAGCACTTTGTTCTAAGGTAGCTGTAAACTTGTAAGATCAAGTATGGCCAGATGCTTTTTAGGGGCTGTGAGTGAATTCAGATAGATTTGTTATCTTGGACAGGCAGTGGTGGCCTTCTAGTGGGTACCTCAGAAATTGTTAAAATGTTTCATAAATTATCAAAGAGGATATGAATAGCCAGATTTTTCTTCATTTTTGCGATCACTTCGATCGTTTATTGTTAGCCTAGTATAATTTGCAATCTGTTTTCTGCACGAAATACAAATTTGTTTTGTTCTACCTTCAATGTGTTTAATGTTGTAAGCCTGACAGCTGACCTTGTTTAGAATATCTCCATCTTTAAGTTTCAAGTTGCATCGCCAAATCCGGAAGCAGGTATGAATGCTTAGGGACCCATTGTTTCTGTATGAGTTTTCTCATGAATGATCAACATTGGCAGTTCTTACAACTGCATACCAGATGTTTGTAAAAAAATGTATGAGAGTCTGTATATGTAACCAAGGCTATGAGGGTTGAGCTTGTGTAATGAACTAACAAGGGAAATGGGTAATTGCATGTTGAGAGATTTTTGAGAATATTTGGTACAGAACAGGAGGTGATGGCCCTGAGGAAACACTCTATCCCATTATTTGCTGGATTCTGAAGTTTGGCAGTAACTCTGATGTTCTGACAATTTTCATATATTTTCTTTACCTATGTTTTGGCACCACTCCACCACTTTAAAGGATGCTCACTCCTCCCTCACTCCAAAGCATCCATCTTCCTCCTAGAGCAAGCTTTCTCTCCTTCCTCAAAACATAGATATAGAAGCTGGCATTGCTTGTAGAGGGGAGATGGCAAGAGAGGTGCAATCCTGTGAGCAAGCAGAGGGGTACATAGACATAGACATTGGCAGCTCAACCTTCATATGCCATTCTCCAAAGTCCATAGAATTTGAGTTCCACAAGTCCCATGACCTCCATGTAAGAGAGACCGCCTCTTCTCCTGCAGATGAACTCTTCTACAAGGGGAAGCTGCTACCTCTCCACCTCCCCCTCGCATTCAGATGGTTCAGATGCTCCTCCAGAGCACTACCAACGCCGGCCATGAACATGACCAGAACACCATTGAGCCACACTACTTCACTGCTAACACTACCCCATATGACTCCTGCAACATTTCACCTTCTGATTCTTGTGAAGTGAGCAGGGAGCTCAAGCTTGAAGACTATTTGGTGCATGAGTCTGATGAGCCAGGCTTTATAGAACACCACACCCCCAAGAAGTCATGGTCTATCAAGCTCAAGCTGATCAAGCAGTCATCTCTTAGACAAAGACTCAAAGCCTACCTCAGGTCTCTGTTCACCAAGTCTGCCTGGTCAACAGAGGATGCAGCTAGTGATGCACAGGGGTGTGTTAACCAGAACAACAACCCATTTCATCAAATCAAAGAAGAAAAGCACCAAGTGGGCTCAATCCATAGAAGGTCCTTCTCTGGTGCAATTAAGCGAAATCTGGGGTTTAAGTTTCCCTTGCCACCATCTTCTTCCAGCCCTTCCTCCAGCTTTTCCAGCATTGGGAGTGTAAATGATTTGAGTGGCAGCCTGATGCTCAGAAGAGGTGGCAGTGCCAACTCAGAGGCGGAGAGTCCAATTCAGGGAGCCATTGCTCACTGTAAGCAATCTCAGCAACATCCCTGTGCAAAGAAGAGTGTAAATGATGTTGGAACTTGCACTTTGTCCGAGTCTATGGTTTCTGCTTGTGATAAACATTGGCAGGGTTTGTGTAGGGGATGAACATTAGAAATGCACAAAACCTTTTGCTAAGTGGGTTTTTATTATGCTATGGTTGCACTGAAACCAATGCACATTGTTCTGATGGGCCTTCTATTTGTATCAATCCAAACCGAGAAAACTACAATATTCTTCTCCACTTCTTGTTCCAGTCTCTTTACTATCTATACTTATCAATTAGTTACTTCTATACCACGTATCCTTTTAAACAAATATAAACGAACATGAAGGGTTATGAAAGAATATATAATGTATTAAGTGGGTATAGTGTTTTGTTTGCCCATAAAATAAGACTTGTTATATCAAGGATATGTTTGAGTTGAAATAAGTTGAGAGTTGGCTAAAAGCCTTTTATTTATTTTTTATTATGTTAGAATAATTAATTTTGAAACTCTCATAGCATGTCATATTGCACCAAATTGGTAATAGAGCTGCAAGTTCTTGATTTTGTGGTGTAGACAGTTATCCCCTTGATTTATCCGGCACATTCTATCCCCCTAGCCACCACAGCCAATTGTCCCCTCGGTTTACCCATAATATATTTTTATTGTTCAATAAAAAAATAGAGAAAAATAGTGCTCTCTCACTCCAATTTTGACTAGCTCTTATGCTCTTACTTACAATGCTTAACTTAAGGGATGAGGATGAGTTTTTCAAGATGGGGAAATTAATATAGGACATCTACAATTATCAAGGAATTACTTTACACTGCATATTGAAGACACATTTGAATAAATGTAAGAGAATATGAGGGGATATGAAAGAAGATGCAATGTATTGAGTGTAGTATTTTGTTTGCATATAAAATAAGCCTTCAATAATAAAACAGATCAAGTCATTTACAATACCATGCTTAACACAATCCAATTTTGTGCAAAGATCAAGCATGTTCATAATGGGCAGTATTCATATCGATTGATCTCATAGTCAATTTGAACTAGATGGAAGAACATAATCTACTGAACTACATTCATAATGAGCAATATTCGTATACATTTGTCTCAATCAATTTCAACTAGATTGCAAGGGCATAATCTACCGAAATCCAAAAGAGCTAATCAAATATTTCATAGTATCCCGTCTCATCTTAAGCATGCTTTTTCAGATTTTAATGTTTCCGAGCCAATTCCAAAGAAATTGCAAAAGCTGACTCTTCATGAAAATATTATATGGCAACGAAGGCCAAAATCTGGAAGAAGCTATATGAAAATGCAGAACAGCAGACCAGTGAGATCTGCGAATCGAATTGTGTTGACTCATTTGTACAGTGATAAGCATACAGGCTTAATCACAGACAAAATCGGAATAGAAAGCTATTGTGCGCCGCTTGCAATTTTGAACACTCAACATTTCTACATCAAAAACCTCAAATTGTTTAGCGCTGAAAAATGTTGAAGGACCGACCTGAAAAAGGAGATATTTGTTTATAAAATGTGATCTAAAGCACAGTTAAATACTAAAAAACTTGCTAATTAGAGATCTAGAGAAGCTACATAATACAGGTCCCAAAGTTCTTATTAAGTTTGTCAAGAGGAACGAAACTTCAAACTTACAGGAGGCCCAAGCTCTGGAGGAATAATTATTCTCCGCTTTCCACCAGGCTTCATATCCCTTATTCCTTCTTCAAACCCTGTATTTAATAATCAATTCATGTAAGGTAGTAAGGAAAAAAAACTGACATAAAACAACACAATATTTTGACACATACCTGGAACCAAAACTTTGGAGCCGACTCGGATCTTGGCTGGTGCCCCTTGTAGGTAGGTGCTGTCTATACGGCGACCAGATTCATTATAACCAACATAGTGAAAAGTAACCTATGATTCAACCCAAATTCAGATTTCAATTCTTACATTTTACAACTGTGGCACTATAATGATTTTGGGCATTCATGAAACAATCTAAGAAGCATGTACTCAGCATAGAAGGAAAAGGTTGACACCACAATAAAAATAGTGTCACCTATAATAAGATATTGAAGAAAAAACCTGTTGACCATCTTTTGGACATTCACCTTCACCAACTTGAATATCCAAGTATATCAGTCCTGAATCACTCTTTACATAGCCTTCTGGTGTCACAACCTTAACTTCGAATCCTGTACAAAATTTTGTAGATCTCTTGTTCGATATATGTATGGAGTAGCAGAACGAAGGCCAAGGCAACCAGAAATTAAAATTATAGCAGAAGAAGGGAAACAAGAAATTTAGGTAGGAAAATTAACAAGCTCTATGATGCAAAGTAATTAACCAATGTACTCAAACTAGCTATATTAATTTTCTCCAGGAGCTTTATTAGCACACTGAAAATGCTAATTTTCCTTCAATATCACTTGTTCTAGAGTCATAATCACATTTTCCTATTACATATAACAAACAAGTAATGGCTCCTTCCGTTCGTATTAGAGATTTTCAAACTCCATGAACTACCTTAACTTATGCAACTGCCCTAAAAATATGGATTTTGAATTTATAGATAAATTTAATATACAGTCACGCTTTCATATTATTTTGGAATCTAAAACAATTGACAGTCCTCCAACTTATGACCAAAAAATCTTGGATTCACAAACAATTGACAATCCTACAACTTATGAGCAACACTCCCATTCATATCTCTTTTACCGTGTTTATTTGACATTGAGGCTCACACTCAAACAATTATCAGCATTTAATCAAGCCTTCACATATCACATAGAGACTGGGACCATTCATGACCACCTTCTTCTCCGACCGTATCCGAGAATAGGCTTGGTGCAAAGAAATCATACAAGACCAAATTAGTCAAAAAAAACTATTCCAGGAAAATGCTAGTTTACCAGCATCCTGACACAAAATTGACTAAATTTCCTAGCCTTGCTGAATTTGGTGTCACCTAAGTTCCTTGACCACAACCGGCAAATGGTCACTACCAGCATTTCATTTAATAAGTTCCACCTTCTTCATTATTTGTGATTTCAGCTCCTCATAAGGATTAAAATAATAATTCTTTGTTTTGCTTTATGCCAAAATTAATCAACGAAGGATTGAATTACCTTCTCTAATAAAATTTGGAAAATCCTTGGGGGCATTGTTTGCTTCTTGTATGCGCCTGTTTTGATCTAGAAGCCGTTTCTCATCATACGGACCTTTCTTCTTCGTCTTCCCACATGCAGCAACTGGGAAAAGCTGGCTGGAAGATGTCAGAGTTGCAAGAAGAAATACTCTACGGCCTTCTCTTCCATAATCATGCTTTGCACATCTACATGCAACCCACATCAATTAACAGCATTGAATGACAATACACAAGGCAATGACACGATTCAAAAAAATGATAAAGATGTCAGACACCTGGTATGCTGTAAAATTTCGTCTAAGCTTTGAACAGTAACCCGGCTTTTCTGCGAACATAATATATGCAGCCTAGTGTCTGCATTGAGCAGACAAGTTTCAAAGAAGAAGGTAAATATAGCATACGGGTATCCTCAAAACAATTGAATTGAGCAAACATCCACATAAAGCTACAAGAGAGAGCACACACATAACGAGTTTAAAGGGAAGTTTAGTGTGGAAAGGAGGGACATACGAGGAAGGGAGGGAAGAGTTGAGGTAGAGGAGAGTGGAAGCATGGCTGGTGTACGACGTTCTACTCAGCCGACGTCGACGTGCAAGAAGTATCAGTAGTCGCCTCCGATTGAAACGACGCTGCCATTGAAGCAGCTGGGCTTGCTTCTGGATAGAGGAGAAAGGGGAAGGAACAAGCAAACAACTCCCTTCACTTCCTGAAGGGAACTCCCGCCCTTATCCAACCAGGACTTTTCCGGGTGTTTGGAAAGTGTGAGAAAGAATAAGAAAAGTGCATTTTCTTTCGCGCCTTATCCTCTGCATGGTAGGAGAGTCGTAGCACGTGAAAAATACAAGGGAAAATGTCTTTTCCAACTGAGTCTATAGCGAGTAAATAGGCTCTTAATTTTTACATTGAAAGGGCGGAAAAAAGTACTGGTGACGTTTTTATAGAGAAAGGCGTGTATATTTTTCTGAAAAAAAATTAATATTATTTAATATTATTTTTTCATTTTTAATATATAAAAAATTAATAAATCAACCGCTCTCTTCAATTTTTTTAAATTAGAGGACATTCTTGTCATTGACAAAAAAATTCCTACTTTCTAATAATTAATTTTAATTATCCAAAAACTAGGGAATGTTAAAAAATATCATCTCTTTTTGGTAAAATGATCACTATATTATTTTACATGTAATACAATCAATTGAAATATATTGATTTTTAAAAAATTATAATAAAGAAAGTATAAATAAATGCAAACTAGGCTAACTCCGAAAACATTTAGACAAACCTTAGGTTGTACAAAATTTAGCTCAACTCGGTGTAAAACCCATGACTCGAGTCAGAGTTTTATTACAACGAACCAGTCGATTCAACCGTTGGTTTGAGTTTGAGTCAGTTTCATAAACCACGTATTGAGAGGCCAACCGTGAGTTATGAGCAATGAGGGTTAAGTGTACCTGAATATATACTGATAACGTCAAAAATATGGTAAGAAATGAGTTATCAGAAAATATAAAAGTATGCAGTATTTTTCTTTTTATATTTGATCGTAAAAATAGATTTATGCCGAATAATGTATTAGGACGCGTTATGAGACAGTTAGGGCAGGTTATTAGTTATAAAACATGTCATTTGGATGTTGTTGTGTTTGTTATATTTTATGAATTTTTTTATATTTTTCTAAATTTTTTTATAATTTATTACGAACTAGTTATTATTTTGACTTGAGTAGGAATCAAATCAATACTTATTTACGAGTTTGCCATTGGAGTGCTTCTTCTCCCTCCCGACTCTTCCTCAACCCAAACCCCATTGCCGCCACCCTGGGTTCGTTGCCGCCGCCGCCACTACCACCGATCGACGCCGCCCAGCCTTTCCGTACTGTCGCCGTGCCACCTCGACCAAACCACGGCCACCATCTCGCCGCCACGACGCCGGAATCGCCCTACGAGCCACGACGCCAGAATCGCCCTACGAGCCGCGACGCTCCAATTGTCGATTTGCCGTCGTCTGGGCCGCGCTGCCGCCACCATGATGCCGATGACTACCCCCTCGACCTCTCCGACAATTCCCCCTACCTAGCACCGTCGCCAAGGCGGGTCGTGGGTCCGATCGGAGCGACCAACCTCCCCGGGTGAACTCGACGCCGCCGCTGGCAATCATCGCCACTACTAACGTCCTCTTCGTCACCACCATTGGATCAAGCTCATCGAGTCGGTGCCAATGATACCTCATACCACTGCCACCCTGCCGGGAAGCTACCGGAAAACCGTCGGATCTGCCGGAAAACCAGATTTTCTGGAATTTGCGTGATCTTCTACCGAGTTCACCCAATCTAACTTGATCAAACTTCGGATGCCACCGAGCGCCAAATTCGAGTTTCGAGAAGCGCGACGAAACCTTAACCGTCGCTGATTGCCAACGACGCGAAGTATAATTACCTCCTATTTAATTATTTAAAATTGATTATTATGAGCACAATATGCTAGGATTGATTGTTTGATATGATGAATGTTTGTTCGTGAATGAAGTGATGGTTTACACGACTTGTTTGATAGTGAATGGATATTAGTAATCTAATTAAGTAAAGTAAATCTCAGCAAGTTAACCGACTATAACATAAGTTAGAAAAAAACATAATAAAATTGATATGAATAGGATGAGGTAGAGTTATTTCTACATTGATAAGTGTTTGACTGTTGATGGATGTTTGTATTGTGAGTATGTTGATCGTGATGAATTTGATACATTATTCAGTTAGTGGGCGTTGGTTTTTAGTGTGGTCTCTCCGATCAGATCCACGATCGGCCTTGGCAGTGGTGCTAGGTAGGGGGAAATGTTGAGGAGGTCGAGGGGGTGGTCGTCGGCGTCACGACGGCGGCGCGGCCAGACGGCGGCGAATCGACAATGGGAGCGTCGCGGCTCGTGGGGTGATTCCGGTGTTGTGGCGGCAAGATGGTGGTCGGGTTTGGTTGGGCGGCATGACGACGGTATGGAAAGGCAGTGCGGTGTCGATCGGTGGCAGAACAGCTTCGGCGGCTGCTGTGACGAACCCAGGGTGGCGGCGTTTGGGTTGAGAAAGAGTCGAGAGGGAGAAGAAACACTCCAGTGGTAAACTCGTAAATAAGTATTAACCTGATTCCTACTTGAGTCAAAATAATAACTAGTTCGTAATAAATCCTAAAAAAATCTAGAAAAATATTGAAAAATCTAATAAAATATAATAAACATAACATCTAAATGACATGCTCTATAACTAATAACCCTCATAAACTGCCCCATAACAAGTCCTAATGCTTTATTCGGCCTAAAATTATTTATATGATTAAACATATAAAAAGAAAAATACTGCATACTTTCAGATATTCTGATAACTCATTTCTTACTATCTTTTTGACGTTATCATAATATATTTAGGTCCACTTGACTCTCATCACTTATAACTCACGGCTCACGGTTGGCTTTGACTCAGCACGTGGTTCATAAAACTGACTCGACTCGAACCAGTGGTTGAACTGACTGGTTCGCTGTAGTAAAACTTTGACTCGAAGTCATAGGTTTTACAACCTTCCTTTCTTATAAAAATTTCATCCTCAAAATTTTAGATTAAGGACATTTCACTCTTGAAGCTATTTACCAAATGTGAAATATGAAGTGAGATGCGTGCATACCTGTTACGTTTGTCGTATCCTCTAGTGCTTCAGTAATTGTGGCTGTGTCCATCCCACTGCCCATATTGGCACCGAGGTAGACGGTCCTGCTAGTGGTGTTATTTGCATTCCTCTTTGATCCAAGGCCTGCTGTTATTGTCTTGTCATGACAGCCATCATTCCTCTCTATTGGCTGTCTTGGTGGTTGTTGGTCTCCGCCCCTCTGGCCACTTTGCCTGGTTGTTGCAGGAGCTGGGAGTGCAAGTCTCTGCGGAGGTGCTGGGAGCGTCACCTGTTGAGTCTGACCAGTTGGACAAGTTGCGGCTCTATGCTCTGGTTGACTGTGACTATAGCATGCATCTATGCCTACTTTGCACTCTGTGACTCTATGTCCAGGCTGACCGCATATGTAGCATGCATTTGTGTCTGCTCTACACTTACCTCCATGATAACATCAGCAACTCTGACAGCAGGGTGCTTTGTAGCCCTGAATTTGGCCATCCATAGCCCTCATAGCAACTGTTGCGTCTGTTGGACGTCTCTATTGTGTTCCTTGCTCTGGCTGATACGGTCTAGGGTGTTGTAGTTTCTCGTCAAAATCTGGGCGAGGTCTAGCTATAACTCGCTCTGCCTTGCTTGCAGCTCTCACTACATCACTGAAAATAGCAAACTTTCTATTCGAATAGGCCATCTTGATCTCATGATGGAGGCCTTCATAAAAACGCTCTATTCTCCTTCCTTTGGTGGGAACCAAATTTGGCGCAAACCTCTCCAGAGCTCTGAACCCAATCTCGTATTGCACCACTGTCAGTGTCTGGAATTCTCATTCCTTCCTCTTCCTGACATCTGGTGGGAAATACTTTCCATCGAATTCTGCCATAAATTTCTCCCATGTGATGTCCTAGGGCTGAGTGTCAAACACTCCTATAGCTGCCATAGTGTCAAACACTCCTATAGCTGACGATATCTACAAGAATGGTGTCAGAGCTAACCCTTAGTTGATTAAGATGGTAGATGTGTTACAGGTCACATGTGTGCTGAAGCTGCTCTGAGCAATATCGACAGGTATTTTTCTATCTTAATATTTTTGGGTTGCAGATTTTCTTATGAATCGGTGTTGTGACAGGGTGAATAGATCAGATCAGGGATTTATAGTAGGATGGCGATACAGACCCGCCGGACGCAGATCAGGACCCCATCACCTCCATTGGCCAGACAGGACAGTCTTAGCCATATTCACAGTGACATAGCCTCTAGTCAACTTAGGATTGCCATGCCATCGGTAGAGGCCAGTGTGCTAGTTTCAGCTAGCCAACGTGGTGAGAGCCATCACCGAGATAGTCGTCATGACCGAGACAGTGGTCGTGACAGTTACCGCACCAGAAGTAGTCAACAGGAAAGAGACGCAGCGATTGCCAGGTTGGTTGAACCTCAGATACAAATGCAACAAAGTCAGGAGGAATTTATGAGACAAATGCAGTAAGATCAGGAGGAATTCAAGAGAGAGCTCAGGCAAATAGCTCTTTCTATAGCCAGACCTGAGAAGAGACCAGCAGTGGATGAAGAGGCACAGGGAGAGCCAGCAGTTCCCACAGGCCCTCTGCCGCCGCCTCCTCCTCCACCACTGCAACAGAGGGCTACTCCAACAATAGCTCCTCCATTTGCCCCACTTCAGGCGAGGATGATACCGGACATCAGTGGGTAGACTGCAGGTGGAAGTGGAGTTGCGGGATTTGATGGTGTACCAGTGGGTACAAGACCACAATTTTCTCGGTATGAGCAAGGAGAAGGATCGAACAGATCAGTGGATTTGAGTAATTTAGAACTGTGGTAGTACGAAAGGTTTGTGAAGAATGGAGGACAACCTTTCTTTGGAAAGCTGGACGCAGAAGAGGCATTCATGTAGATATTGTCAGCTATAGGAGTGTTTGACACTATGGCATGCCCCACAGAGCACTGAGTACGCATCATCACATGAGCATTCTAGGACGAAGCCAGGATATGGTGGTTTCGGTCCAAAATTCTATATTTGCCCATCGTCAGCCCCAGAACATCACATGGGAGGAATTTAGGGCGAGAATTCGATGGAAAGTATTTCCCGCCAGAGGTTAGGAAAAGGAAGGAATGGGAATTCTAGACACTGAGGCAGGGTCCCATGATAGTGGTGTAATACGAAATGAGGTTTAGAGCTCTATAGAGGTTTGCATTGGATTTGGTTCCGACCAAAGGAAGGAGAATAGAGCACTTTTATGAAGGCCTCCATCATGAGATCAGGATGACCTATTTGAATAGAAAG
>JAURVB010010455.1:0-19319 GCA_033002965.1 Piper betle | reverse complement strand
GGATAATTTTTAATTAAAAAATTTCTTGCCGTTGCATGGTTTTATTTTGCTTGCACATCATAGCATGCATGTAGGACTACGTTAGAACCCACACATCCCATTCATGCATTTCACATTTGCATCTCCATCTTGAGACGCCGAGAGTAGATCCTGGTCGGCTTAACCGAATCGAGTAGATTAGCGAACGGTTCGGTCGCCGGTGACATTTCCTGGTCAGTTCACGGGTGAGCCGAAACGGGGTGTTACAGGTTTTATCACTAACGTGGAATTGCCTCCATAGGTGAGCAGCTTTGGACTGGAAAATAAAAGTGACCCAAGTTGGTGAATTGATAATAAAATTGGACTTCCTTATTTTTCTCTTGTGTTATAAATGTGGTTATGGGAAACGGTCCGAGACTGTGGGACTGTTATTTTATATTTTAGAGAACATGTTTTATTGTTATGATTTATATTATATATTGCCAGACTTATTTGCTGTTTTTCAATTCATGTTCTGTGATATTATCATTACATCAATTATATTTTGAGGTAACACCCGTTCCAGTTTGGGCGGGTCGTTACAGGTGGTATCAGAGCCTGGTTTCCCACAAGCTAAAAAATTATGACTCAAGTACCGTGTTGAAAAGTCCAATAATTATCTTTTCCCACTGTGTTGTGTTTCAAATTAACAAAATTCATTCGCTAATAAACCTAAGTCATAACCGAAAGAGAACATATTAATGAAGCATGATGGGAAAAAAATTTTGATGTTTTAGATGGCAGGCACACATAGACAGTCAAGCCGATTTGCGCAGTCAAATTCGAACACAAAGAATGTATTGGCCCAAATCCTGACGGCCATACAGGGACTAGCACAGGCTACAGAAAATACAAATTTTGTGGTTCAGAATATCGTTCAGCGGTTACCAGGAGTGGTAGCAGGGAATGGAGCCTCAAACTCAGCAACGTGTCCTACAATCACCCTGGATGGTGGTCAGGGAAGTGCCCAAGGGTGGGCATGGTTAGCAAACCCGGGTGAGGGAGGGGAGCGTCCAAACCCAGTGCCACCGGTAGTCCAACAAGTGATGTCACCAGCTGTTGGTGATAGTGACCGTTACACTGTGGAAAAGTTCTGGAAGAATGGAGCTGAACTATTAGTCGGAGGGATAGATCCAATGAAGGCAGAGAGCTAGATAGACATTACCAAAAAGCGTTTATGGCTCTGTCTATGCCCCAACGCCATCAAGTGAGGTTGGCAACATGCATGCATTAGGACGAAGCATCTTACCGGTGGAAATCCATGGAAAAAACTACATTTCATCGACGTAAGATTTCTTCCATCACGTGGGCACAATTTGTGGTAGCTATCCTAACCAAAAAAACAACTCGACTGCCCATTGCTTGGTGAGGGTTATAAAGTCTTTTTGGCTAACGTAGTTGAGTCTAAGTCAAAACCCAAAGAGTTGTCCATGATTCCTGTGGTAGCAGAGTTTCTCGATGCATTCCAAGACAAACTTCCAGGGTTACCTCAAAAGCGGGCAGTGGAGTTCGCCATTGACCTAGCACCTGGAACAACACCAATTTCTAAAGCACCATATTATATGGCTCCAGCAGAACTCAAGGAGTTAAAGAGTCAACTCGATAAGTTGTTGCAGGCCAGTTTCATCCGACCAAGAACTTCACCCCTTGGGAGCCCTTGTGCTCTTTGTGAAGAAGAAAGATGGATCACTTCGGCTGTGTATTGACTATCAAAATCTCAATCAAGTGACAGTCAAGAATCGGTACCCCTTACCGAGGATTGATGACTTGTTTGATCAGCTAAAAATAGCCAGAGTATTTTCTACGATAGACTTGTGGTCTGGTTGTCACCAGTTGCAAGTAAATGAGTCAGACATACAGAAAATGGTTTTCCAAACTTGGTATGGACATTATGAATTTCTGGTCATGCCTTTTGGTCTAACAAATGCACCAGCGACATTTATGTCACTCATGAACACAGTATTTCATGCATACTTGGACAAGTTTATTATCGTATTTGTGGATGACTTCTGGTCTATTCGAATAATGAAGAAGAGCATGTGAAGCACCTATCCATTACTCTTCAAGTTCTGAGAGAAAATCAACTGTTCGCCTAGCTCTCAAAGTGTGACTTCTGGTTGAAGGAGGTAAACTTCCTAGGTCATATTATCTCAAAGGCCAGAATTGCAGTGACTCCATCAAAAGTGAAAGCAGTCACCGATTGGCCACAACCTAAGTTGGTCACTGATGTTAGAAGCTTCTTTGGTTTAGGAGGTTACTATAGGAAATTCATTAAAGACTTCTCCTTAGTAGCATCACCGATGACCAAACTCACAATGAAGGGAGTCAAGTTCGAATGGAGTAGTAAGTGTGAGGAGAGTTTCCAATCTCTGAAGAAGATTCTAACAACTGGACCAATTTTGACCCTGCCAAATGGTAATGAAGGATTCTTAGTCTTCAGTGATGCATCTCTTTTGGGTTTAGGTTGTGTCCTTATGCAAGAAGGTAAAGTGATGGCCTACACCTCTCGTCAATTGAAGAATCATGAGCAAAACTATGCAACCCACGACTTGGAACTGGCAGCAGTGGTTTTTGCCCTCAAGATTTGGAGACACTATTTGCATGGAGCCGAGTTTGAAGTCTTCACTGACCACCAAAGTTTGAAGTATGTTTTCCCCCAGTATGACCTGAACCTTCGACAGAGGCGGTGGATAGAGTATTTGAAGGACTACGACTTTCAAATCTTATACCATCCAGGAAAGCGAATGTGGTAGCAGACGTGTTGAGTCGAAAGCGCAGAGTGGACAAAAGTCAGCATAAGTGGTGGCTATCAACCCTATGGAGCAACTAACTGGGTTATTGGAAAATTTGGTTATTTTCAATGATTTAGTTGATCGTGTTAAGCTAGTACAAACGGGTGATGAGGAGCTGAATGAAATGTTGGACAAGATTCCTGACATTGTAGCTGATTCCAATAGTGTGATCAGATTTAGAGGAAGGTTGTGCGTACGCAAGGATGATGCACTGAGGTGGCATATCTTGGAGGAGGCTCATCGCTCAAAGTTCTCGATACACCCTGGAGTTACTAAAATGTATCAGGATTCAAAGCCAACCTACTGGTGGATTGGGATGAAGAGGGATGTCGTGGATTTTGTCTCCCAGTGTCAGACTTGCCAATAGATCAAAGCCACACATCAACTACCTGGAGGACTATTGAAACCTTTAGAAATAACAACCTAGAAATGGGAGTGTGTCACATCCAATTTTATTGCAAAGCTCCCAAGGTCTCAGAAGAAGCATGACTCCATATGGGTAGTTGTGGATCGACTAACTAAGGTAGCTCACTTCATCCCTACGAAATCAATGAGGACGGCGGATGTAACGACCCGCTCGAACCGGAGAGGGTGTTACTTAAAAATATAGGTAATGTAAATATAACATTCCAGAACATGAATTGAAATACAACAAATAAGTCTCGCAACATATAATATGAATCATAACAATAAATCATATTCTTTAAAATATAAAATAATCGTCCCACAGTCTCGAACCGTTTCTCATAGCCACATTTATAACATAAGCGAATAATAAGGAAGTCCAATTTTTTTATTATCGATTCACCATTCCTAAGTTGGTAAAAGAACCACCAACCACACTTCTATTCTTCATTCCACAGCTGCTCACCTGCGGAGGCAAATCCGTGTAAGTGATAAAACCATTAAACCGCATAATTAAATAAACAAGGCAATATAATCCCTATTATCATTTCACCCATTTTTTATTATTATTATTATCGTTTCACAAGTTTTTTAGTAATTATCTCTCAAGTCATTCTGAGATTGGTAATTTGTCTCTCAGGTCATTCTGAGATTCGTAAAAGTCGTCTCCCAGCTCATTCTGAGATTAGAAATTGTCTCCCACCTCATTCTAAGAATAGGTGGTCTCCCAGCTCATTCTAATGCAAAGAATGTGAAAAAAAAACATTTGGACGCGGACGCATTTCGGAAAGGACCGAATGCGGTCTGGGAAGGACCGAACGTGTTATATGAAATACGGGTCTAGGAGTGTTTTCACATACCCTAGCCGTCATTTTATTTTTTATAAATTTGAAAGAGGACGTCATTTTTCACATACGGGTGTAAGGGCGTCTTCCTCACCTTAGCCGCCTAGTTCTCCTCTTCATTACCGGAGCTTCTTCCTTGCTTGGGTATCCTTCGTATCTACCTATTCTTAATTTTCATACATTCATATGTCTTTTTAATTGATACTAAGCTTGTTAAACATGAGAAATAAAGTCTGAAATAAAAAATAAACAACAAGAACTAAAGTAGAAACTGGAATCTCGTCCATGGCCGAGTAGTCTGAAATTTTGGCAAGATGGGCAACCGTAAGAACAATTTGAAGGCAGCCCTCACAACCCCGATGACCACTCTAGCTGCTGGGTCTAAGGGAGGGCTCGCTTTGTCCCTAGCTTCCGGTGGGTGGCGGAATTGCAGCGGTGAATGGGTGGAGTTGCAAGGGTGATGGAAGTGGCGACGTTCTGCTGCAATAGGTGCTATAATGAACGTTCAGAGGGGTAGACAGCGGTTGTGCTTCGTCGACAAATCATGGGTTCCTTCACAGCAGTTCAGGCGGCTGGAACAGTCCACAACGGACGACCTTCTCGCCGGAATTCATGGTGGCAAAGCACAGAAGTGGGGAGAACGACCATACTCCATGCAATGTCCAAAGCTGGCCAATCTTTCCTGTTTTGATGTCAGCCTGAGGTCGTGGAACATCTGAATTGGAGCAAGGTGCAAGAAAGGAGGGGTCTTGAGGCTGGGAGAAGAGGAACATGCCTGGTTTGGTGCAAGACGGCATCTTGGATCGCTGCTATAAATCACGCACATGAGGCCTCTTCGCTTACTGATTGCTTTGTTGGGACATTTAGATGGTGGTTCAATTGGGTGTTGGAGGGGAAGGACGAACCTGTTTTTGGAGAAGAGAAGAATGGCGACTTGAAGAAGAAGAAGAAGAAAGAGGGTGGCAGTTTTGTATATAAGGGTTGACTTGATACCGACTTGAATTAAAAAAATAATACTAACTCGTAATAAATCTTTAAAAAATAATCATTTTAATGGGTTATGGTTAAAGCTACTAAACTAATTAATTATTCGACGAAATGGGCATTGACATAAGTAATAAAAAAATACGGTAATGTTAAACAGTCGATAATTAATCGGCATACTATATAAGTGATTAATTTTAAATTTGATGTTTATAAGGGATTAATAAAATAAAGATTTTACCTTTACAATATTAAATTTAACATTAGGTAAATAAAGTGATTCTTTTAATAAATCAGTAATGTAGAAAATGAGTTATTAAACTATAGTCGGGTAACAATCACCAGCGTCGAACCTAAATAGAATAATGAAAATAAATAAAGTTCGAAACGTTATTTAGTCGAATAATTTAAAATAATTGTATTAATAATATTTTTGAATAATATAAATTATTTCAAATAATTTAATTGAACAACTTAAGTAATTAAATTGCTATAAATAATAGTAGCGACTAAAAATTATAACCGTAAACTAAATCATCAAGATCGCATCACAAAGGAAATTAAATACTTGTTTATTAGTAATAATTATTTTATCAAATGTTAGGTTTTAATTATGATTTTGATAATTAATTTAAAATGTAAAGTAGGACTTAAATGATTAAATCACATGAATAATTTAATATTTAGTATTGTTGAATTTTAATTGTGATATATATATTAGTCATTTAGTTGGATGCATTCCTACTCGAATAATCATTTGAAATGTTGTACTTTCCCCTTGTTGGCAGCCCTATTCGGCCTGAGCCCCAGATTCGACCAGCATGCGCTAGAACGCAATCGGGGTCAAGGAAATAACTCAGTCCGACACGGGGCCACACCTTTAAAATTACTATGTGTGTTTGTATAATCATTTGAAATGTTGCACTATCCCTTGTTGGCAGCCCTGGTCGGTCTGAGCCCAGATTCGACCACCATGTGCTAGAACGCAATCGGTGTAAAGACCGTGGAAAAAAAGTGGAAAAAAATTTAATATATATTCGGCTCGGTCCGGAAAGAACCGAAAGTGTTATATTCTTTACCCAGTTAATTCTACACGGTTAATTATTATATTTTATTATTTACCTATTTTATTATTTACCCGGTTACCCGGTTAAGTGAAATACGGGTGTTTTCACATACCCTAGCCGTCATTTTCATTTTTATAAATTTTGAAAGAGGACGTCATTTTTCACATACGGGTGTAGGGGCGTCTTCCTCACCTTAACCTCCTAGTTCTCCTCTTCCTTGCTTGGGTATCCTTCCTATCTCCCTCTCTCTTCATTTTCTTGCGATTCATATGTCTTTTAAATTGATAATAAGCTTGATAAACATGAGAATTAAAGTCTGAAATCAACAATAACAACTAAAACTAAACTGGAAAGGGAATTTCGCCATGGCCGACGGGTCTGAAGTTGGGCAATGATAGGCTACTGTAAACAAAGATTTCAAGGCAGCCCTCACACCCTTGATGACCTCTCTGGCTGCTGGGTTGAAGGGTGGCATCGCCTTGTCCCTAGGTTCCGATGGGTGGCGGAATTTCAGTGGTTATGGGTGGAGTTGTAGTGTGCGACGCTGTGGCGAGATTCCAGACTTCCAAACCAGTTTGCTGGCCAAAGTCTCATGCCGAGCATGCTCACAGCGCTTGGCCTTGACGTTGGGTTGTCATGCAGGGAGAAGGGAAGTGTTCCCGGCGGTGCTGCTGGCCGGACGGTGTGCACCTTGCAGTCCCGGTGGTGCTGCTGGCCAGGAGTCGCTCGCCTTGGTGCAGGACGGAGTTTGACGTGGATAGTTGCTGTAAAGCACAAGCTTTATGCTTCCAATTGGATTGGTAGGGAAGGGAGTGAAGGACGTGGTCTGGTGTTGGGTTGAAGAGGAAGATATCAGGCCTGGTTTGGTGCAGGATGTCACCTTGGATAGCTACTCTCAGAATGACCAGTTTCATATTGACTTGTTTCATTTAATTATGCGGCTTAGTGGTTTTATCACTAATACCGGAGTTGCCTCCGCAGGTGACCAGTTTTGGACTGAAGAATAGAAGTGTGGTTGGTGGTTCTTTTACCAACCTAGGTATGGTGAAGCGATAATAAAAATTTGGACTTCCTTATTATTCTCTTGTGTTATAAATGTGGCTATGGGAAACGGTCTGAAACTGTGGGATAATTATTTTATATTTTAGAGAACATGAATTATTGTTATGATTCATATTATATGTTGCGAGACATATTTGCTGTATTTCAATTCATGTTCTGGAATGTTACATCTACATTACCTATATTTTTAAGTAACACCCGGTCCGGTGCAGGCGGGTCGTTACGGCTTGGCCTTGATGTTGGGTTGTCATGTAGGGAGAAGGGAAGTGTTCCCGGAGGTGCTGCTGGGCGGACAGAGTGCACATTGCAGTCCCGGCGGTGCAGCTGGCCAGAAGTCGCTCGCCTTGGTGGAGGACGGAGTTTGACATGGATAGTTGCCGTAAAGCACAAGCTTTATTCTTCCAATTGGATTGGTAGGGAAGGGAGTGAAGGACGTGGTCTGGTGTTGGGTTGAAGAGGAAGATATCAGGCTGGTTTGGTGCAGGACGTCGCCTTGGATAGCTGCTGTAAAACGTGGACGTTAGGCTTCATCTTTGGCTGTTTTAATTCATTGTTGATGCTTGATTAGGATTTTTAGATGGTTGTTCAAGTAGGTTGCATAGGGAAGAAGAAGAAGGGCGTGATCTGAGTTGTGCCAAGGACGAAGCTGGAAGAAGAGAAGGGCCGACGGGAAGGAGAGGAAGAAGAAGCTCACGGTGGCAAATCTATAAATACTAGTTGACTCGATACCGACTCGAGTTAAAAATATTACGAGCTCGTATTTAATCTTTAACATGGGTTAACCATTTTAAAGAAATGACTTAGGCCTATTACGTTGCACTTTGGGCCGGGTCGTTACAGGTGGTATCAGAGCCAGGTTTCCCACTAGCTCACATTTTATGACTCAAGTACCTTGTTGAAAAGTCCAATAATTATCTTTTCCCACTGTGTTGTGTTATTAATTGACAAATTCATTCGCTAATAAACCTAAGTCAAAACTGAAACAAGAACGTATAATGAACCATGATGGTTCGATGTTTCAGATGGCAGGCACACGTAGACAGTCAAGCCGATCTACGCAGTCAAATTCGAACACAGAGAATGTGTTGGCCCAGATCCTGACGGCCATACAGGGACTAGCGCAGGCTTCAGAAAATACAAATTCTGTGGTTCAAAATATTGTTCAGCGGTTACCGGGAGTGGTAGCAGGGAATGGAGCCTCAAACTTGGCAGCGGGTCCCAGAATCACCCCAGATGGTGGTCAGGGGAGTGCCCAAGAGTGGGCAGCAGCGAGTCCCAGAATCACCCCAGATGGTGGTCAGGGGAGTGCCCAAGGGTGGGCAGGGTTAGCAGACCCGGGCGAGCAAGGGGAGCATCCAAACCCAGTGCCACCGGTAGTCCGACAAGTGGTGCCGCCAGCTGTTGATGATAGTGACCGCTACACTGTGGAAAAGTTCAGGAAGAATGGAGCTGAAGTATTTGTTGGAGGGATCGATCCAATGAAGGCGGAGAGCTGGATTGACATTACCGAAAAAGCGTTTAGAGCTCTGTCTGTGCCCCACCGCCATCAAGTGAGATTGGCAACATGCATGCTTCAAGAGGAAGCATCTTACTGGTGGAAATCCATGGAAAAAACCACATTCCATCGACGTGAGATTTCTTCCATCACGTGGGCAGAATTTGTGGCAGCTATCCTAACCAAACAACTCGACTGCCCATTATTTGGTGAGGGTTGTAAAGCCTTTTTGGCTAACTTAGTTGAGTCGGAGTCAAAACCCAAAGAGTTGTCCATGATTCCTGTGGTAGCAGAGTTTCCCGATGTATTCCCAGAAGAACTTCCAGGGTTACCTCCTAAGCGGGCAGTGGAGTTCGCCATTGACTTAGCACCTGGAACAACACCAATTTCTAAAGCACCATACCGTATGGCTCCAGCAGAACTCAAGGAGTTAAAGAGTCAACTAGAAGAGTTGTTGCAGGTAGGCTTCATCAGACCAAGTACTTCACCCTGGGGAGCCCCTGTTCTTTTTGTGAAGAAGAAAGATGGATCACTTCGGCTGTGTATTGACTATCGAAAAATCAATCAAGTGACAGTCAAGAATCGGTACCCCTTACCGAGGATTGATGACTTGTTTGATCAGCTAAAAATAGCCGGAATATTTTCTAAGATAGACTTGCGGTCTGGTTATCACCAGTTGCGAGTAAAGGAGTCAGACATACAGAAAACGGCTTTCCGAACTCGGTATGGACATTATGAGTTTCTGGTTATGCCTTTTGGTCTAACAAATGCACCAGCGGCCTTTATGTCACTCATGAACACAGTATTCCACACATACCTGGACAAGTTTATTATCGTATTTGTGGACGACATTCTGGTCTATTCAAATAATGAAGAAGAGCATGTGAAGCACCTGTCTATTACTCTTCAAGTTCTGAGAGAACATCAACTGTTCGCCAAGCTCTCAAAGTGTGACTTCTGGATGAGGGAGGTAAATTTCCTTGGTCATATTGTCTCAAAGGCTGGAATTGCAGTGGATCCATCAAAAGTGAAAGCAGTCACTGATTGGCCACAACCTAAGTCAGTCACTGATATCAGAAGCTTCCTTGGTTTAGCGGGTTACTATAGGAAATTCATTAAAGACTTCTCCTTAGTAGCATCGCCGATGACCAAACTCACAAGGAAGGGGGTCAAGTTTGAATGGAGTAGTAAGTGTGAGGAGAGTTTCCAGTCTCTAAAGAAGAGTTTAACAACTGCACCAGTCTTGACCCTGCCAAATGGTAATGAAGGATTCGTAGTCTTCAGTGATGCGTCTCGGTTGGGTTTAGGATGCGTCCTTATGCAAGAAGGTAAGGTGGTGGCCTATGCCTCTCGTCAATTGAAGATTCATGAGCAAAATTATGCAACCCATGACTTGGAACTGGCAGCAGTGGTTTTTGCCCTGAAGATTTGGAGACACTACTTGTATGGAGCCCAGTTCGAAGTCTTCACTGACCACCAGAGTTTGAAGTATATCTTCACCCAGAATGACCTTAACCTTCGATAGAGGCGGTGGATAGAATATTTGAAGGACTACGACTTCCAAATCTTATACCATCTAGGGAAAGCGAATGTGGTAGCCGACGCGTTGAGTCGGAAGGGCAAAGTGGACAAAAGTCAGTAGCTAGCTAGACTTTGGGCCATGTCAGCAGAAGTGGTAGCTATCAACCTGGTGGAGCAACTAACAGGCTTACTGGCAAATTTGGTTGTTTCCAATGATTTAGTTGATCGTGTTAAGCTAGCACAAATAGGTGATGAGGAGCTGATACTCGAAGGAAGGACCTAGAGTTCCAAGTTGGGGAGTTTGTGTACCTAAAGACATCTCCTACGAAGGGGGTGATCAGATTTAAAATATCAGGGAAGTTGAAGCCAAGATTCATAGGACCGTTTCCAATCCTGGATCGAGTTGGGAATTGTGCATATAGATTAGCATTGCCACCAAGCCTAGCTGGAGTACACAATGTTTTCCATGTGTCAATGCTAAAGAAATATGTACGGGATGAAGATCATATCATCACAAATTTTGAAGACTTAGAGCTACAATCAAATTTAACCTACGAGGAAAAGCCAATCCGCATCCTGGCAAGAGAAATAAAGACACTCAGGAACAAGGAAATTCCTTTGGTAAAAGTATTGTGGAAAAATCAAGGGTTAGAGGAAGCTACATGGGAGACTGAACAAGAAATGACAAGGAAATACCCTAGCCTGTTTGTGGCATAGGAGCTTTATATTGTAGTAGCATGAACTGATCCCGAAGAAAAATAAATAAAGTTAATCATACTTGTTCTGTTGCCTGTTATGATATTTGGAGGACGAAATATTTCCAAGTTGGGGAGATTGTAAAGACCGTGGAAAAAAAGTGGAAAAAAAATTTTAATATATATTCGACTCGGTCCGGAAAGGACCGAACATGTTATATTCTTTACCCGGTTAATTATTATATTTTATTATTTACCCATTTTATTATTTACCCGGTTACCCGGTTAAGTGAAATATGGGTGTTTTCACATACCCTAGCCATCATTTTCATTTTTATAAATTTTGAAAGAGGACGTCATTTTTCACATACGGGTGTAGGGGCATCTTCCTCACCTTAGCCGCCTAGTTCTGCTCTTCATTGCCAGTGTTTCTTCCTTGCCTGGGGTATCCTTCCTATCTCCCTCTTCTTCATTTTCTTGCATTCATATGTCTTTTTAATTGATAATAAGCTTGCTAAACATGAGAATTAAAGTCTAAAATCAACAATAACAACTAAAACTAAATTGGAAAATGGAATTTCACCATGGCCGACGGGTTTGAAGTTGGGCAATGATAGGCGACTGTAAACAAAGATTTCAAGGCAGCCCTCACACCCCCGACAACCTCTTTGGCTGCTGGGTCGAAGGGTGGCGTAGCCTTGTCCCTGGGTTCCGATGGGTGGCAGAATTTCAGTGGTTATGGGCGTAGTTGTAGTGTGCGATGCTGTGGGAGATTCCAGACATCCAAACCAGTTTGCTGGCCAAAGACACATGTCGTGCATGCTCACAAAACTTGTGTAAAGACCGTGAAAAAACAAGAAAAGAGGACGCGAATGCGGTTTCAGGAAGTGATCGAACTTATTGTTATATCCAATGCCCAGTTAATTATTATATTTTACTATTTACCCAGTTACCCGGTTAAATGAAATATGGGTGTTTTCACATACCCTAGCCGTCATTTCATTTTATTTTATGAAGGACATCCTCCACCCTAGCCTTCATTCGCATTTTTTTCTCCTCTTCCTTGCCGGCGTGTCTTCTTCCTTGCTTAGGTATTCTTTCTATCTCCCTCTTCTTAATTTTCTTGCATACATATTTTAATTTGATAATAAGCTTTATAATCGTGAGGATTAAAGTTTAAAATCAACAAGAAAGAAACTAAACAGAAATTAAAGTTTAACTTGGCCGACGAGTCCCCTGTTTCGGCGAGATGGGTAAGCACAGGCGAGGTTTCGCCAGGAATCGGTGGCGACGGCCATTCTGACGTCGGGAGATGATCCTACTCTCTTTGTCGATCAGTGTAGGGTCGATCTCACGTGTGTGGATGACGGCCTGGGGTGGTAAATGGCCAAAAACAGAGGATGGCGGGAAAAACAGAGGCGCGACGGTGGGTGAAGAAGTCCGGCCGTCCTGGGTGGCGACGGGTTCCAATCTGGCTGGGGAAAGTCGATAGGTGGTCGAGGGTGACAAGGCGACCACCCAATTGAGGCGGCGACGCTTGCTGGCGGAGGAATCGCCGACCTGAGCGCTCCACTAGGCAGGCGATGCGGGCGTCGCCGCGGCTGGAAGACGACTAGAGTGGCCGGGGCAACACCACAAAGGCATGGCAGGGCTGGAGGGCGGCTGCTGTCGGGAACAGGGGATGGCGCCGGGAAAGAAGAAGAAGAAGAAAATTACCTTGGGTGGCAAACTTGTAAATAATGTTTGACTCGACACAGCTCGAGTTAAATAATAATACCAACTTGTAAATAACACCTGACTCGATACCGACTCGAGTGAAAAATAGTACGAACACATACTAAATCTCTAAAATAATTATTTTAATGGGTTATGGGTTAAAGTTACTAAACTAATAAATTATTGTACAAAATCGCCATGGGTAATAAAACAAAATACGGTAATGATAAAAGGTCGATAATTAATCGGCACAACAAGCGATTAAATTAAATCGGACGGTTATAAGTAATTAATAAAATAAAGATTTTACCTTTACCTTATTAAATTTAATATTAGGTAAATAAAATGATTATTTTAATAACAAGTCAGTAATGTAGAAAATGAGTTATTAAACTATAGTCGGGTACCAATCACTAGCGTCGAACCTAAAGAGAATAATGAAAATAAATAAGGTTCGAAACTTTATTGAGTCGAATAATTTAAAATAATTGTATTAATAATATTTTTGAATAATATAAATTATTTTAAATAATTGATTGAATAACTTAATTAATTAAATTGATGTAAATAATAGTAGCGATTAAAAATTATAACCGTCAACTAAATCATCAATATCGGGGTTATATATTTATCACCGCAAAGGAAAAATTAAATACTTATTTATAAGTAATAATTATTTTATCAGCTGTTAGGTATTAATTATGAGATTTATAATTAAATTAAAATGTAAAGTATGACTTAAATGATTATATCACATGAATAATCAATTATCTCACTAGATTTGTTGAGAATTTAATATTTAATATTTTTGAATTGTTACATGATATGTTGTCAAAATTTTAATAATGATATATATATATATATAGTATATTATACATTTAGTTGCATGCATTTCTACTCGAATAAAATTATACTTATGTATCATTTTATATTCTCGTTCAGACTAGGATCATTAGTTGTAGCTGCGAGTTCGAAATATCCAGGTCCGTATAATCATTTAAAATGTTGTACTTTCCCTTGTTGGCAGCCCTGGTCGGCCTGAGCCCGGATTCGACAACGATGCACTGTAACGCAATCGGGGTCAAGGAATTGACTCAGTCCAACACGGGGCCGCACCTTTAAAATTTTCTATGTGTATTACTATGTGTGTGCTTATAATTAATTGAAATGTTGTATTGTCCGTTTAATTAATTAAATGTTGTATTTACCCAAACTGGTATAATTATATAAAATGTTGTATTTTCCCAAATTGGTATAACTATATGAAATGTTGTATTTTCCCAAATTGGTAGCCCTTGTCGGAACTAATCTCAGAATGAGCTCGGAGACGATTTTTAATATCAGAATAAACTGGGAGACCATGACTAATCTCAAAATGAATTGGGAGACCACCTAATCTCAGAATGAGCTGGGAAACGTTTTCTAATCTCGGAATGAGCTGGGAGACAATTTCTAATCTTAGAACGAAGTGGGATACCATGACTAACCTCAAAATGAATTGGGAGACCACCTAATCTCAAAATGAGCTGGGAGACAATTTCTAATCTCAGAATGAACTGGGAGACCATGACTAATCTCAAAATGAACTGGGAGACCACCTAATCTCAGAATGGGCTGAGAGACAATTTCTAATCTCAGAATGAACTGGGAGACCATGACTAATCTCAAAATGAATTGGGAGACCACATAATCTCAGAATGAGCTTGTAAAGACCAGGAAAAAAAAATTTCATTAACTGGTTAAGTATGAATTACCCGGTTAAATTGAAAAGTAATTTCTAATCGGACGATTCTAGTTGAATCAGTCGAGTCAAACACATTAATTAAGTGAACCATACCATTTAAGAGGTTGAGTGAAAAGGTTAAGTGAACCGTGTTAATTACCCAATTACCCGGTTAAAGGAATTATGATGAAAGGGTGCTTCCACAAACCCTAGCCGTCATTTATTCTTTATAAAAGGAGAAGGGGTCGTTGAACCTAGGAAATACCAATGGATGATGGGGTGTGAGAATTTAATGAAGGGGTCGTTGAACCTACGAAATACCAATGGATGATGGGGTATGAGAATTTAATGGAGGGAATGGTTGAAGTGTATATATATGCAGGAGGAGGGGGTATTTCATCCCTCATCTCCGTCCCAGGCGACCTCCCCATTACTGTGTGAGTATTTCATCCCTCATCTCCGTCCCAGGCGACCTCCCCATTACTGTATTAGTGTTCACGGGTCACAGTCAGACGTAATCACAAATCGGTACGTATAATAGATAGAACATCATACTTTCCTTGTTGGTAGCCTAGGTCGGCCTGAGCCCAGATTAGACCACCATGCACCGAGTGCAACCGGGGTCAAAGAATTGACTCAGTCCGACAATGGGTCGTATTATGTGCGTAAATTGTGTAATGCATCGACATTGTTTTGGAGTAGTGATAGCCGCCCCATAAAAAGGCTACGGCCGGGGTGAGTGAGGCACAGCGATTCCTCCATCGCACTGGAGTGCAGTGATAGCCGCCCCATAAAAAGGCTCCGGCCGGGGTGTGTGAGGCACTGGCACTGGAGTGCAGTGATAGCCGCCCCATAAAAGGCTACGACCGGGGTGTGTGAGGCACTGGCACTAGAGTTGGCAGTGAGAGCTTCCCCACTAACGGGGCATAGCAATCACCTGAGTGCAGTGATAGCCGCCACACAAAAAGGCTACGGCCGGGGTGTGCAAGGCATTGGCACTGGAGTGCAGTGATAGCCGCCCCACAAAAAGGCTACGGTCGGGGTGTGCAAGGCATTGGCACTACAATTGGTAGTGAGAACTTCCCCACAAACGGGGCATAGCAATCACCTGAGTGCAGTGTAGCTACCCCACAAAAAGGCTACGGCCGGGGTGTGCGAGGCACTGGCACTGGAGACGGTAGTGGTAGCCTCCCCACAAAAAAGGCTACGGCCGGGGTGTGCGGATCACAGCGGATACCTCCTCCGCATTGTTTTGGAGTATAGCGGAATCGCTCCACCGCATATTAAAATAAACATAAGGAAATAGTGGAATGTACTTGTTTTCTTTTATCTATTATACTACTTAGTGTTGTAATCACTAACGCGGAATTGCCTCCGCAGGTATGCAGATACGAGATTAGGTGATTGACATCCAGAGTATGGAGCAAAATAAATACGAGGACTCCTTTTTTTATTTAATTGAGAAATAAGTGTGGCTGCTGGGAAACGGTCCAAGACTGTGGGATCTTTATATATGTTATTATTTATAAAAAATGTTTGACATAATTACTTTACTTTTGAGTAACACCTAGCCAGTTAGGCCCACAATATCGTGAAAAATGGCGGGTCGTTACAGAGCTGGGAGACAATTTCTAATCTCAGAAAGAACTGGGAGACCTTGACTAATCTCAAAATGAATTGGGAGACCACCTAATCTCAGAATGAGCTGGGAGATGATTTCTAATCTCAGAATGAACTGGGAGACCATGATTAATCTCAAAATGAATTGGGAGACCACCTAATCTCAGAATGAGCTGGGAGACGTTTTCTAATCTCAAAATGAGCTGGGAGATGACTTTTACTAATCTCAGAATGACCTGATAGACAATTTACTACTCTTAGAATGACCAGAGAGATAATTACTAAAGACTTGCGTAATAATAATAATAAAAATGAGTGAAATAATAATAGGGATTATATTTACTTGTTTCATTTAATTATGCGGCTTAGTGGTTTTATCACTAATGGGGAATTGCCTCCGCAGGTGACCAGTTTTGACTGAAGAATAGAAGTGTGGTTGGTGGTTCTTTTACCAACCTAGGTATGGTGAAGCGATAATAAAAATTTGGACTTCCTTATTATTTTCTTGTGTTATAAATGTGGCTATGGGAAATGGTCTGAGACTGTGGGACAGTTATTTTATATTTTAGAGAACAAGAATTATTGTTACGATTCATATTATATGTTGCGAGACATATTTGTTGTATTTCAATTCATGTTCTGGAATGTTACATCTACATTACCTATATTTTTAAGTAACACCCGGTCCGGGTCAGGCGGGTCGTTATGGCTTGGCCTTGATGTTGGGTTGTCGTGCAGGGAGGAGGGAAGTGTTCCCGGCGGTGCTGCTGGCCGGACAGAGTGCACATTGCAGTCCCGGCGGTGCTGATGGCCAGGAGTCGCTCACCTTGGTGGAGGATGGAGTTTGACATGGATAGTTGCTGTAAAGCGCAAGCTTTTTGCTTCCAATTGGATTGGTAGGGAAGGGAGTGAAGGACGTGGTCTGGTGTTGGGTTGAAGAGGAAGATATCAGGCCTGGTTTGGTGCAGGACGTCGCCTTGGATAGCTGCTGTAAAACGTGGACGTTAGGCTTCATCTTTGGCTGTTTTAATTCATTGTTGATGCTTGATTAGGATGTGTAGATGGTTGTTCAATTAAGTTGCATAGGGAAGAAGAAGAAGGGCGTGATTTGAGTTGTGCCAAGGACGAAGCTGGAAGAAGAGAAGGGCTGACGGGAAGAAGAAGAAGCTCACGGTGGCAAATTTGTAAATACTGGTTGACTCGTTACCGACTCGAGTTAAAAATAATACGAACTCATAGTAAATCTTGAACTTGGGTTAATAATTTTAAAGAAATGACTTAGGCCCATTACGTTGCACTTTGGGCTGGGTCGTTACATAAGGTTGAATTGTGAGATCCCTCAACTTAGTCCCACATCTAATACCTATTGGGAGAAGATCCTATTTATAAGTGGGAATGGACTATAAATCTTTAACTTGGGTTAACCATTTTAAAGAAATGACTTAGGCCAATTACTTTGTACTTTGGGCGGGGTCGTTATAGGTGGTATCAGTGCCTGGTTCCGTGTTAGATGGTGGGCTGGACTAGGGACGTTGGCTAGGCTGCCGGTCATGGGCTAGAAAGGTCGTGGGCTGGGGCTAGCAATGGGCTGGATTAGGGACGTTGCCTAGGCAGCCGGTCATGGGCCAGAAAGGTCGTGGGTTGGGGCTAGCAACGGGCCAAGTATAGGCATTTCGGGGACGAAATTTCCTAAGGTGGGTGGATTGTGAGATCCCTCAACTTAGTCCCACATCTAATACCTACTGGGAGAAGATCATGTTTATAAGTGGGAATGGACTATAGATCTTTAACTTAGGTTAACCATTTTAAAGAATGACTTGGGCCCATTACTGTAAAACCCACGATTCGAGTCAGGGTTTTATATTCAGAACCGGTCGGTTCCACCGTTATTTTTGAGTCGAGTCAGTTTCAGAACACGTGTACTGAGCCGACGCCGGTCTCGTGTATGAGCCATGAGGGTCATGTGTACCCAAGTATATGATGATAACGACATGAACACAGCAGAAAAGAATGAGTTATAAGAATATATGAGAGTATGCAGTTATTTTTTTTATTATTATATATAGTGGATCGTAGAACTAGTTTTGAGGCCGTTTATCGCGTTAGGACTAATTGCGGACATTTTGGGTGGGTTGATAGTTCTAGAGCATATCATTGTGATGTTTTAGTGTTTGTTTGATTTTACGGGATTTTTCCCGATTTTTATGAATTTTTAGGATTTAATAAGACTTAGTTATTATACTTGACTCGAGCCGGAGACGAGTCAAGTCTTAATTGCAAGTTTGCCACCCAACCATTTAGTCTCCACCCCGACCTTTTCTCCTCCATGCCCAAACCCTAGCTGCTGCGCCGCCCCTGTTCGCGCGCCACCGCCGCCACGGCCGACGCCGCCTGGGCCATCGATCGACGCCACCCAGCCCGGCCACGGTGTCGCCCCTGCCACCCCGACCAGGCCCGGCCACGACCTGGCCACCGCGATACGAGGAATCACTGTGGTGACACAGTGCTTGCATCGCCGATCGCGCCACCGCCGACCGTCGCCACCACGATCAGGCGGTCAGCTCGACATCCTCGACCCCTTAGCTGCCTTTCCCGATCGGAGCGGAGGCCATCGCCGGCCAAGCTGGCCGGTTCTAGCGACCCATTGCCGCTCGCTCCATCTTATGCATTTTCCGGCGAGCCACCACCTCCGTTGGCCGCGTCGACCTCGTAGATGAGTCGGGCTCGCCGAGCCGGTTCCGAGGGTACCCAACACAACCACTTTCTGGCCAGTAGACGCCGCCGGCGATTGTCGCCGGAAAACCATCGGAATCCGCTGGAAAACCGCCAGCAGCTGCCGGAAAACCACCGGGAAATCGGGATCTCTGGAATTCACTGGAATCCACCGGATCTTCCGCGGGGCTCATCCAGTCGAGCCCGATCGAGTTTCGGACGCCGATGAGCGCTGAATTTGAGCTCCGAGACACGCGACGGAACCCTAGCCGTCGCCGATTGCCGACTACGTGAGGTATAATTACCTCCGATTGAGTTATTTAAAATTGATTATGATTGTTAGTATAACATGTTAGAATTGAATAATTGTCATGATAAATGTATGAGTATGAGTGTAGTGATGATTACATGATGTAATTAATTGAGAATGAATAGTGAATGATCTAATGAGGTCGATAGAGTTGAGCATGCTAATCGAGTAATGTAACTTAGGAAAAATCGAATAAAATTGGTAGGAATAGGATGAGTTAGAATTATTTTCATATTTATGATTATTGATTGTGTTTAATTGTGTTGAGTTTGATGCATCATGTAGTTAGTGGGCGTTAGTATTTAGTTTTGATGTGTAGGTACGGAGGCAGGGAGCTCGGCCGCCTAGGCGCGA
>JAURVB010010454.1:0-29672 GCA_033002965.1 Piper betle | reverse complement strand
TTACATAATTAGACAAGACTTACTTCTTACAATTTGTAGATCTACCTCTTAAGAACATGTGAAGGCACAAATCATAAAAAACTAAGATCTATAACAAGAGATATGAATTTTCTACCAAAATAGTGCAATGATCTATACAGCTAATGTGAGAAAATCACAACTTTTTACATACACATGCAAAAATAATGAAATCAAGTCTTATGTGCTCCTAAGAGAGAGAGAGAAATATATATATATATATATATATATATATATATATGGAAAACATACAAGCAAGCATAGCACCCAAATAGATATGCAAACACATGGAAGGAGGGGAAAGGAGAGACCTTTTA
Organism: Piper betle; assembly: GCA_033002965.1. NCBI lineage: Eukaryota > Viridiplantae > Streptophyta > Magnoliopsida > Piperales > Piperaceae > Piper > Piper betle. The sequence goes on along the minus strand of JAURVB010010454.1, from coordinate 29,337 downwards.
CTTTACAAGGGTTAAGGGGAGGTCTCTTGGGGCTTCCTACATAAAGACCTATGATTCTTAGGCTTTAGCTAGGCTTAGAGAGAGCGAGGAAGGGCCTAGTAAAGCTATGAACAAAGTGGTGAAGCAAGGGAGAAAAAGGAAAGGTCAGAGCAAGAAGACTAAAAGGTGAAAAGAGTGGGAAAAGACCTCTATGTGTAGGCTACAAAACAACCATGCACAAGGGTGTCAGCCCATAACAAGGGCGTTGGCCTTTGCCAACCTAGACCATGGAAAACTAGCAAATTTGGGCTTGCCATTGCTGAACCAAACAACATGCAATGACAAGGTCAACTTCTGAGCACAAAGGCGCCAGACCATAACGAATTTTCCAATATTTTTTGGCGCAAAAGACTCTAACCTGGTGTAAGGGTACTATGACAAGAACCCTAACTACGATTTTCTAATGTAAAGGTGTTAGGAGCCTTTACAATTGTAACAGTTTGTATGAACGCAGGGCTCACACTTTAAAGTGGCTGGGAGGATCTCTAGAACCATGTTGTGGATCCCGTAAGGATTAAGATTATCCGAAAATAATTTTAAATACATGACAAATAACTAAGACTCACGAGCCTATTTGAATGGCATGAGTTTTTGACTTGTTAAGATAAATTAACAAGCCACTATATATTTTAAGCTTCTAATTTCAATTGTATTACTCTCGTTGAGGGGAAAGAAAAAAAAACACAAAGAAAAATATGTAAAAATCAAATAAAATTAAAATAATAATAACATTAATTAATTAATTAATTAAATAAATAATTAAATAATAATAATAATAATAATAATAATAATAATAATAATAATAATAATAATAATAAATAATAATAATAATAATAATAATAATAATAATAATAATAATAAGCAGAAAAAAATGCCCTCCCTGCAATCAAAATCGAAATAGATCACCCCACCCTCCCCCCGCAAACCTTCCATCACAATAAAAAAATTTTCGATCCTTTCGAATTTGGAATTCGACCTCCGACCAATCCCCCAATTCCATCCCCTTCAATTTCCACCCATGCCTTAGCCTAGCCCTAGCCCGGGCCGCGTCCGGTTCCGATTCCGCCATCCTAGGTCAGTTCCCGTTTCTGCAGAATTTGTTCTTTGTTTGGTGCTAATTTTCTTGTTATTAGCTTTTTCGGCAGGAATTAGGGGTTTTGGCAGCTGTTTCGTTCATAATTCTGGGTGTGCGTGTGTTTATTTATTTATTTATTTATTTTGACTTGTGTTGTGTTGTTGATTGGGAATGATGCTGTTTGTGTATTTATTTTTTTGAATTGTGTTGTGTTGTTGATTGGGAATGATGGTGTTTGTGTTGTGAATTTTTTGGTATTGATTGGTGTGAGGTAATAATGTGTTGGGATGCAGCGGAGTTGAAATGTTTCACTGGTCTCGGTTAGTTTGATTTAAGTTTTTAAATATACATCAGTTTGTTAGGCGTTGATACAGGTTGACGCATTTGGAGCTGGATTATAATTATGGGATTGTGTGATATTTTTGAAGGGAAAATTCTGGGCTTATGGTATGGTTGTGTGTGAAGGAACAATTGTGTTGGGTTTATGTTGCTGGAATGGTTGTGTGATATTGCTGGTCTGGATGGTTGGGTTGCAAATGGGGTTTTGTGTTGTAAATTTTGAAGTATTTTTTGATTGGGTTGTAATATGTTGTGATGCAGTGGAGTTAAACTATTTCACTGGTCTGATTAGTGGATTTTTATTGTTTCTTAGTGGTTTAGTTTGATTGAAGTTCTTGAATATATGTCAATTTATTTGCTAATGATGCTGGTTGAAGCATTTGGAGGTTGCTTATTAATTGTAGGATTCATGTGATTTTGTTTTAGGAGGGAAAATAATGCGGGAGTGGTGTAGTGTGAAAATTTGTGAATTTGTAATGGAGCGATTGTGCTGGGATTGTGTTGTTGGGAATGGTTTTGTGATTTTGCTAATCTGGATGGTAGGGTTGGAAATGGGGTTTATGTTTTTGAATTTTGAGGTATCACTGATGTGTTTCTTTGTGCGGTTATTGGAACACGGTGGAGATTAACTGTTCCAATGGTTAAGTTTAGTAATGTAGCAATCTAGCTCAGGTGCAACCAGATAGGCCTTATTTAGCCTTATTTGTCTTTTCAAAATAGCTAACCCAAGTTGAAGATTTATAAACAAATTTTCACTAACATGCTAGTTCTTATACCGGTAGGTGTTGGATGTGAGACTAATTTAGGAATATTACAATCCACCTATCTTAAAAAATTTGTCATTCCTTTCCTCGGCCTATGGACCTAGCTTGTGTCCATCTAGTCATGCCCAATGTTACGGTCTTGATTCATGGGTTGTCCGGATACTTAGGGGTTTGTGTGTTGTTCCTAGGTATGCTCAGTCCATGAAGAAGTAGTCGGTCCTATCTTAGTGGTGGACACAACTTACAACTTGTGATCGTATGTCATAGTTGCAGGGACAACTGAACATAGATGTTAAGAGGTTGTCGGAACACCTAAGAGTGCTATTGGGTTCCAAGGAGTGGAATCAAGCATTACCGAGATTATAGGTATCGAGCATAGCAAGGGATGGTGTTGGGTAACCTAGGGCAGCTCATCAGGTCATAAAGAGTGTGTATCGAGCATTGGCTAGGGTGTATTGAGCAAGCTGTGTTTAACGACTTCAAAATTAACCTCAGGATGTTGAATACGGTCTCAAGTTTGGATCATGATCGAGTATTGCTGGTTGGAGTTATCGAGCATGCCTAGGAGTAGCGATCAATCATGCCAAGAAGTGGGTACTGGTAGCAGCGCATGGAATTGTCGGTAGTGATAGGGGCTGATTACCGAGCATATCGAAACACTGAACTGGGAGTACTGAGAGGAGTGACCGAGCATTACTGAGGGTGCTAAACGAGTGCTGGGTGGTGATTGAGAGCTGGAAATTGGAGTTCCGGGATTTAGTCGAGGTTTCCTAGTTGTACTAGGAATCTAGTACAAGTAGGATTACCGGTAGTGGTTGTGTGTGCAGGCTAGCTGGTGACTGTGGGATTTCTTGGTGGACTTGGACTTGGTTGACATTTTAAGGAAGAGGTCTTGAACGACTTGAATAAGTGTTGGACTTGAACATCGAGGTTAAATAAGAAAAGGAGCCCAGAGGAAGTCTTGGTGGAACCGGGACCAACTCCTAATCCTATTGGGAGTCGGATGCTAAGGTTTGGGGTTCTTTTGCATAAGGGGTTCTTCCATGACCATGGAGTTCAACTAGGAACGTGTGGAACAACATGGGAGGCATGTTTCAGGTCAAGTTAGACTTGAAGAGGACATTAGGAAGAGTTAGACAAGGAGTGGACTCTTTCCTATTAGCTAATTTGGAGTTTACAACTAAGTAGGAATTAGTTATTATAAATAGGCCGGACCCTTGGACATATGGGATGATCAATCACAAGAGGGGAGGATGTCTTTAGGAGGATGTCTTTGAGAGGACTTAGGAGAGTTCTTGACGTCTTCATTGTGAGAGAAGATGGCCGAATCAAGGAAGAAGGAGGAAGTTGTCATGGTCGATCTCTTGGTGTAGGGATTAGAACTTAAAACTTTGAAGGATCTTTGAGGCTTGATCAAGGTACTTTTTCACACGCCTTTGTTACTGATTTTGATTCATATGTGATTGAGTTAAATTTATGTATTAGTTGTTCTCATTAGGGAGTTCAACTAGGCATGTGTAGTTGTGAGGATTGCTTGTGAGAGGGGTGATCTGGGTGAGTCCCATTCCGAACGAGTAACATTAAGGCAAGGCTTAGTGGGGCTATCCAAAAGGTCGAGCGAGTGCTTGTATTCCTTGTATTATTGTGTGTTAATCTAAGGTTGGGAGTGGTTCCCGTAGATCTTCATGTTTGCTTGTTGTATGTTGCAATTAAGCAAGAAACTTTAGTACTGGGATGTGGTCGAAGTTTACAACGTGACTAGTTATGAGGGCTGGTTACCAGGACGATTAAGGGTAGGGGCTGGCACAACCAAACACAGATTAGTGTTTGGTGAAGATTGGGTAGTGCTTTGGAGGGTTGCAACCTAGTTCTTGGCACAACTTATCAGTAAGGAGTAGTGATAATCGAGAATACTGTATCAGGGTAGTGCTTTTGTATGATTGAGAAAAGTGATTGAGGAAGGTGCAACCAGTGGTATGAGATCAACTCCAATTGTGGTTTTCGTTTGGGTGCTGATTTCCTGATCGAGAAGTAGTGTGGTACTCGGGTGTAGAGGTTGCAAAGGAATCGGGTAGGAGCAGAAAACCGTGATCGGTAAGAGGCTGATTACTAGTTATCGGTATTGGAGATTGATTATCGTTAGTGAATGGTAGTTGGGTAATGGGAAGGGGGTTAATTATTGTTGTTTGTTGTGCAAGTATTGGGACTGAACTGAGGTAATGGTATTGAGGTTTTGATTGGTTTTGGTGATCGGTTAGCCTCTATATTGTGATTGTGACCGAGTATTAGCAGTAGTATTTGGGAGTTGCTTCCGGGAGTTTATCCTTGACTGCGTTACTTGTGGAAGGCTGAGTGTTCTTAGGGGTGAGAATATGCTGCATAGGTAGGGATTTGGGGTGAAAAATTCTACCCTAGAATTGAACCTGTGACACCCACCATCCAATATGATCCTGAGTCAGTTCTAATTACCATTCGTAATGATCCAGCCCAAATACAAACTAATGGACTTAAGTCATCTTTTCAAAATATTTAACCCAAGTTGAAAATTTATAGACTTATCCTCACTAACATATTGAGTCTTATCCCTACAAACGTTGAATGTGGGACAAATTTGGGGGATATCACAAGTAATGGAGTTCAATTGCTTGTTGTTTTAGTTCGATTAAAGGGCAGCCCAGTGCACAAAGGCTATCTAATGTGCGGGTCCGGGGGAGGTTGGAAATTGATGCTAAAAGATTCTTGTGATTTTTGGAGAGACAATTCTAGGATGGTGGTGCAGTGTAGATATTGGCTTGTTTGCAATGGAGCATTGGTGTCAGTTTTGTGTGATTCAGTAGGGATGCTGCTGTGGGAGTGGTCAGGTAAAGAAATTGGCAGGTTTGCAATTGAGCATAGCTGTTGGGTTTATGTTGTTGATAATGATTCTGTGCCATTGTTGTGCTGGTTGGTAGGATTGGAATGGTGTTTTGTATTTTTTAATGGATTGGGGATGTATTTCCTGGTGAAAGTAAGGTAATTGGGTAGTGTACGCTGCTGTCCATCTTGATGGCACATATGCTGCTCTGATGAGTTAGTTTGTTTTAAGTTCTGAAATATACTTTATTTTCTTAGTTAGGTAACTAGACATGACATTTGGTGACAATCTTAAGTATGTCTATATTAGTGATCATGAGTGAACTGGTTGATGTCTGTATCTTGTTGGTGGGTTTGCTAGAGGAATCTGTAATTATTAAGTATAATATGTTTTGGTTTTTGCAGCCTCCTCTGGCTTATATATAAATGCCACTGAACAAAATATTGCATTATGTTGTGCAGAGACATTAAAATTTGATTTTTTTGTATGATATTACTTTTCTACTTGAAGGAATATGGAAAGTTATGCTCTACATGGAGGTCTCTATTGAAGGATGAATCTTGTGAGGAATGCTGTACTTAATTCTGCATGTTCTCTCTTAGCAAATGCAGAGGTGGATTCCATGGGAGGAGTTATTGATGGTGGGCTTCGTCTTGACAGCAATTCCTCTTCTCTGGATTCAGCCATTGAAAAGGCTCAAGCAGAACTTCGGTAGTTTCATTCTCGCATCATTGTTTAGTTAATACATAGACAAAGCTATAGATGTCCACTTGCTTCTGAATTCTGACATTGAATTGGGTTGTATTAATGGTCTTTATGTTTGCTGTTTTTTAATTTGTTACAGGAAGGAATATGATGTGCGTGAGGAGAGGAAAAGGGAGCTTGAGTTTCTTGAGAAAGTAATTACTATTTTTTTCAAAATTATTACTGCAAGCTTTAGTTCCCTTCTCTTCAAATGGTTGATTCATAGGGTAGTGCAGGGTGGTAATCCTCTGGATTTCAAGCTTGGTACAGCATCTTCAACAAGTCTACAGTCTACTTCAGTTGCAGACCAGCAAAGGGAGCAGTTTGCTACCAGGTTTAGTTGCTTCTGATACATTTGAAATGATGATGAATCTAAGCATTCATGATCTAGTCCTGGCTTATTTCATCTATTTGACCTACATGCACCATATTGTATTGATAGTAGCTATATTATGTTACCTCAGTGAAGCAAAAGGCAGTTCTATGTTGGCGGCATCACCTCATGCAGATTCTGTTGATAGCAATGGGAGATTAGGTGCTGTACTTTGTAAAGATTCGAATTGTGCAGATAATCTTTTAAATTTTGGTGGTGAAGAAGAAATGAACGAGAGCAAGAGGAGTCCATTTCCTATAAGTAAAAAGGGCAGTAATGCTAGACTAGGTGCTGTCTCTACTTTGAAGGAGGCAGATACTACAACCAGTCTTCGTATAGAGGTTAAAGGTCAAGCATATGCACGTAGAAACCGGTCCAGATCAAGTCGTGACAGCGCTCATGCACATTCAAGCAATCTAAATAAATTTGGAAACTTGAATATACCATCTGACCATAGTGAGCTGAAAGGTGTGGACAAAGTGGTGGCTGAGGGAGCAAGGACGAGGATTCCTGTGGGTTTTCCTGTATGCAAATCTGAAACAGGAAGCCCAAATGGAAATGATGGTTCTAGATCTTTGTCTTCTGATAATCAGGATATGGATGTTAGTCTAACTCAAGGTGCAGAAATAAAAAATGAACTTGTAGAATTACCAAACCTAGAAGTAGTTACAGAGACAAGACAGACCGGGAACAATCAATTTTCCCAAGGTCCTGGAGAGCAAGATGCTAATAATGTTGTGTTGGTTGATGAAGCCAAAGTGAGTGTCTTGGATGGTCATATTCATGGAGATGGTGAACCTACTGATGCTGTTGAAAAGTCCCCTAATCTGTCTAATTGTTGTCCGGCATATGAGGTTGTAAATGATGTGCACAAGGATGATCAAAGTAAAGAACGTGGTCTTTTATTGAATAAACAACGCAGGGATTCCATTGTGAATGAACAGTCAGGGACCTCTGGTTTAAATTTGGAAATGCTTGGATGTTCTACTAGTGAAGGTCCAAAGTGACCACACCATCTGAAGTAATGGTGAGTGTGGCTGATGTGAGTAATTTTAAAGAAAGCATTGATCCTGTGGCCATAGTAAAAAATGATACTGCTGATAATGAAATGGAGGCAGTTGATTTGAAAATGGCACATGTAAATGACACCAAAGTTGATGTGCAACATGAGAGAAAGGCGGATGGGTCCTGTAGTTCTATACCGAATGAGAAGCTGGATAATTTGAGGGATGATATAAGCGCTAAACCAACAAGGTTGTCGTTTCCTGCGGTTAATCATCCAATTTCTTTGCTTTCATCCAAGAATGATCCGCAGGAACCTCTGGAAGTCCACTATTCTGTAGAAAATAATTTGGAAGTGGCTCAGGAAGATGCTATCTTAGAAAAAGCTCGAGTAATCAAGGTTATTTTTTATCACTTATTTTTAACTTGACTAGGTTTTGCAATTTTTTACCTAGCTGACATGGTTTTTAATTGGTTTCTTACCAGGTCAATCGCAAAAGATTTAATCAAATAGCCAGTAGTAGTTTTTATTCAGATAGGCATCAGAAATCTCATTGGGATTTTGTCCTTGAGGAAATGGCATGGCTAGCAAATGACTTCATGCAGGTTGCCTTTGCTCTCTCTCTCTCTCTCTCTGTTTGCTCTCTCTCACTTTCTCTCTATTATAATTATTATTATTATTATTTTTATTTTTATTTTATAGTTAAACTATTAATAGTTAGTGATAACATTTTGGTATCACTATATCATTAGGAGCGCCATTGGAAGATTGCAGCTGCATCTCGGATATCTCATTTAGTGGCTTCCACTAGCCGTTCAAAACTCAGTGATGTGATTGTGTATCAAAATAAAAAATTGGCAGCTCACAGCTTGGCAAAAGCTGTGATAGAGTTCTGGGATTCGGCTAAGAGGCAATTGAGTACCAGAGTTTCAGGCGCTGTGGAAGACAGGACAGAGCTGCCAATGTCTGAGAATCTTTCAACTGCTAAAGATTGCCAAAATGCTGTGGACAAAAGCAAACAGTGCAATGTTAAGGTCAAGTATTTTACCTTTCTACAAACTAAAATTTCCAGATTCTGAACATTGTATTCCTGAATATAGATATTCTGTTTGCTTGTTTCTTGTGAGCATCTTTTTTTCAAATGATGTTCTTAGTTTTAGCAGCTTTTCATAGTTTTGGGTTCTTTGAGTTGAGTACCTTTTTTTGTTTTGAGTTGATCAATTTCAGCAGAAATTTTTTTATTATTTTATTATTTTATTTATTTTGAACTGTAGATACGTATCTTTACTTTTCTAGATGAAATACATTGAAAATGACTTGTGAAGTGCTTAGAAATGATGAATAGGAAAAGTTATGTACTTATTAAGCTGTTCTTTTTAAAAGTACATTGTGTTTTAAAAATTACAGCTTGATGTCAAGGTTTTCCTTCCAGATCTCTTGATTGATATGTGACCATAATGATATGAAAGGAGAAATCTTTTCCAATATTTCAGTATCCTTTTGAGACTAAGATCTTGCCGATGCCTCTTGGGCTTAGACATTGCAAATATCGCATTTTAGTATATTTTAGCATTTTATATGTACAGGGGTTATACTGGTATAGTAATTTTTTGTTGCACTAATTTGTGATTAGCATTTTTATTTGTGTTTAGCTGCCTTAACACATTTTAAAGATTTGCCACACACCCAAAGTTTCTGATTTCAGATGCATCCCCTCCCCACCCCCCACCCACCCACCCACACACACACCATCTTCTTGGCTTCCTTCTGATTTTTTTAATTTAATGTCCCATTTGTCACCTAATTTACCTTTTGCTTAAATATAATTGTCCTCAGTTTTAATTTGATTGTTAAAATTACCATATCATACTGTATTTTTTAGAAACTACAAATAGAAGTAAAGCAAATTGATTCACAACCTTGATTTTGTTTCCTGTAAATTTTGTTAGTAGTTAAAGAAACATTTTTCAAGGTGCTGATAGCTTATGGTCTATTTTAGAACAAGACTATCACTTGATTCAGCAACCTGCACGTTTTTCTTGCTGTGTGTATGTTTACTAAATGTAAGAATGCGATCTATTGTTGCCATCAGTAGATAAAATGATTATTTTGTCCGTATTTTTGATGAATATAAATGTTTTTTTAGAATAATGGCCATGCTACAGAGGGGAGTAGCTGCAGATGCAGAAGCATGCATAATGTACAGGAGTATGCTATCAGATTCTTGCAAGACAATATTGAACCATATTTAAAATCTGTTCAAGCTTATGCTCCAAGAACTCCGGAGAGACTCTCTGACTTTAGCATTGTGGATCTATCTGAGGCCACTAAAGTGTTGCAAGTATGCAGACTTGTGATCTCTTGATCTTTGTTTTAGAATCTTTTGCATTCTAGCACAATTTGTTATCGAATCCCTTCTGATGTTGTAAGATTGAAGCATTTGATTACGTGGCTATCATTAGACCATACTCTACTCGATCATACCCACTCTTAGTTGAATATCTATCATGCAGGAGGACTTGTTGTTTGTTGTTCCTTCTGGTGCAATGGAAAATTATAGAGACTCTGTGGAGTCACTTTGGATGCACTATGAGGTACTTAGATGCTTTTTTCTGTACAAGATTTTCAATCTCTTATTTATGAAGATTGTTTTAGCAGTTTCTAATTTTGTACGTATAGTTTTGTATGTATTCCCGTGTTTGTTATCAGTTAGACTGTTATAGTTATCCTGCTCATTTTATTGCATTTAAATAAGGATGTATCATTTATCCATTAGCTAAGAAGCCAAATTAGGGAAGTGTGGCAGATTAACTAATGCTTATACACTTCCTCCTAGATTCGTGGTTCCGTGTTTTTACATTGGATATTATCAGCAGGCAGGGATAAATCTACATTTTTTGTCGGGTGGAAACTATACGATAAAAGGGTCCCTTTGGTTGGCATGAAATTAATGTAAATGACATGAAAATTTTGAAATAGTCAACCTTACCAAAAGTAGCTAAATTTGATATGATTTTTATAAAAAGTATTATTAAGTTTCTTATTTTATATACAAATTAAATATGATTACATCCAAGAAAACACAAAATAATCATAATTACTTTATATGGCCCATCCATGTGCTCTTAAATGAGCAAACAAAAAATTTCATTAGATAAGAAAAAAGTGGAAATTTATTTTTTTTGCTCATTGAAGAGCATATGGGCGGGCCATATAAGGTAATCATGATTAATTTGGATACTAAACACATTGTGAAATTATTATTATTTTTTAAAAGATATTGTATATATACTAATTTTAGTAAGTTGACCATTAAAATTTTCATGTGATTTACATTTCTTTCATGTTAACCAAACGGGGCCTAAGTGTATAGTGCTGAAACTATTGCACTTCTTTTTTTATAAAATGAAAAAAACTTAGCATGAGCATTTTTTGTGGGTTTGGAAAGGGTTTTTGAAAGGGCTTTGAAAACACAGATATCAGTGTGATAATGTTTTCAATTTCAATAATTTATATTATGTATGACAAAATAAGTTCAAATGGATTCTTACATTCTACATTACTTTTTTGGCTCTCACTTACAGAAAATTGGGAACACCATTCAATCAAATGGTTGTTTGGGGTCATTGTTGGATTCTGCATCAGGTAGACTTTCTTTTGTTTCATGACTTGTTACCGTCTTGGTTAATTTTTCATAATGTGCTGGTTGAAATTCCTATCAGGACCTCTTGGCAATGAATATGAAGAGGATGAAGGTGAAACTGGCATGTTCTGTTTTCCTTATCCTGCTGACAAGTTCTCTAGGTCTGCTTCAAAGAAGAGGGAAAATTTTAAAAAATACATGCCAAAAATCTATGAGTTTGAATCCGAATCTCCGTATGGCAGCTTTGCTGAAAATATAGGTGGCAATTCACACTTCTTACCAAATGGGAAAAGAACTTCCAATACTCCACATGTTGGATCAATTCCCATTAAGCGTGCTCGAACAGCTGCAAGGCATAGAATTTTGGGTTCTACACCCACACAGATGCCAACTAAAACTGATGTTTCTAGCGGGGATACAAGTTCTCATCAGGATGATCAAAGCTCGTTACACCTTGGGTTCCAAATGAGGAAAAACTCAGAAGTTGAGTCTTCTGCGGAGTATGGTAAACAGTTGCCTTTCTATAGGGCAGGATTATCATCAAAACACAAAAAGAAGAAAAAGCCAAAGCATTTAGGGAATAGACATTCTTTGCACTCAGCTGATTCTGCAAATTTTACACTTTCAGCCATGGTTTGTTATTTTATTGTTATAGAACATTTTTCCAATTTTAGGCTGTCAACATAGTCATTCATGTGATGTTTCTTCTTGTACAGGGATCCACATTTGATTGTCGATGGCAAGGGGAGTCCACTGGTCAACATGAACAAGTATTTGTTTATCTGTTTTAAATTATCATTTGCTGATAGCGTAGCTAATTTTACATGCACTCTTCTGTTTTGCGTTCCTGCTTTATTAGTTTATCTACGACACTCTGTCCTTTCTCCCCATACTCTCCCCTCTGTCGGGTGCTAACAAATTCAATTCTTTCTTTTTTGTTATTGCCTGTTCTCTCTCTAATTAGTGTGATTTTGTCTTCCAGCGGGAAGTGTCCAAGAAAAGCTGGAAACCCGTTACTTTGACTCAAATACTAACAATGGTGATAATTCACATATGTGCCACTTATTGTTTGATGATAAGTATTTGATATTTGCTTTTAAATAGCTTTTTTATAAAATTTCTATGTTTTGAAGGCACATATGGGCTACATACTGCTAAAAAATTGAAGCTCCTGAAGCGACAGCCTGATGTATCTCCTGAAGTCATGGGTCCAGTTGCTGGATCATTCCCTTCCGTTACATCTCAAATGAGTAACCTGGGAACTCCAAATAGAATCATGAAACTAATTGCTCATGGTCCAGGCAAAAAAGGCAAAACACTTAAGGTATTGTTGAAGTATTAATTTAACAAATAAAACTTAAGACATGGTTCTCTATACAACTGGAGCCATATTTATATCACATATGTAATTTTTCAATACACTTTTAATTTAGGAAATTAGTTGTCCCCTCTATCCGTGGAAATATTACTTTTTAAGTTTGATTGGGTTTTGTACAGCTCAAAGGAGGTTCATCAGGGGCTGAAGGCCCATGGTCTATTCTAGAGGATCAGGTACTCTTGGCATCAGTTTCTTAGTCTTGGCGTATAGGTGCATTAACTAAAGGCTGAAGGTCTTATGTAAGTTTGGTGGTTTTTTCTGCTTTAGGCACTTGTTGTCCTTGTGCATGATATGGGTCCAAATTGGGAGCTTGTGAGTGATGTAATGAACAGTGCATTGCATTTCAGGGTAAGGTTATCTACAAAGCCTCCACACACGCGCGCGCACACACACGCACACACAAAGATATACACACACATATACATGTCTAGTGTGAGCTGCTTAGCAGGCAACTCATACACCTCTCGACCATGTGATGGGCCTCGGGATTCACATTTTGAATCCCGAGGTCCATCACTTGACCTACTTTTAGATTTTCAACGAATGCACTACTTAATAGATATTTTAAAATTAATTTTTATTAAATTTACTTTGATAATTAAAATAAAAGGGTTAGAAACACTATATTGTGTTGAAATTTTATAATTATCCTTATTATTTATTTTTCTATTTATTTATGTAGATTTTGAGTTGTGAGACCCACTAAATTGTTCTAAATAAAAGGTGTAGCACATATAAGCTATATGAGTTGTAGCTCATGTATATATGATATATGTATATATATATATATAGTATGAAGATTTGCTAAAACTATTGTTCCTTTTTTTTTAATGTCTTTATTTATGCAGTGCATCTTCCGTATGCCTAAAGAATGTAAGGAGCGCCATAAAACTTTGATAAATGGAAATTCTGGTGATGGAGCAGATAGTGCTGAAGATTCTGGATCTTCTCAACCATACCCATCAACCCTTCCTGGTATTCCTAAGGCATGTTTTTGTGACTCTAAGGCTTTTCATACGATCTCTCTTTCCACTGGCACTCCTATCTCATAGGATATATGAGCACCTAAAGGTTAAGTGCATTTTTGCCACTCATGGAGTGTATGCTAATTTTCCGTAGAGCAGGTGATGGTTGTATAAACTCCGTCACTACTATAAATTTTGTCTACTATCTTAACTTTTGCTAATGGAAATTTTAAATGAATTGTTTGGTTTTAATGGTGCAAACAATTGCAGTATTTTATTTAGTTGTTAATAATTCCTTATTATTAAATAGAAAGTGTAGTGGTACAACTGGATGTTTAAGATTTTAGTTGTCACTATAAACGATAACTTATATGCATGATTTACAATCTCACTGGATCTCGACGAAATTCCAGCAAGAACTCGGTTAGAAGACAAAAATATTTAACTATTTTTAAAATATATGTAAACTAGAGGTATCATTAGGTTAAAAGATCATCTAAGTATGATTTTATGAAAAAAATATTAATATCATTGTTAATTTGAACTAAATATTCATATAATTGACAGGTATTACATGTTATATAATTATTTATATTAGTATTCCAAGATTCCTGTATTTCCGAGATCTCTCTTTTAGACCTTCCAAGATGAGTCCGGGAACCGAAAGGGCAAACCTTGTTTACAATAATACTTCAAGCATCCAATCTCTTTGAGAATTCTTTCAAATCTCTCCATGATCTCTTATTTTTGACCTTCCAAGACAAAACCGAGATATGATAATATGTACCTTGCTTATATGTGATGTCCCGAACTTGGAGTGTGGTTAGATTCCTAAAGGATCACTGTCTACTTGCCTAAAAAGGAAATTGCAACCTCTTTATAGTGATAACTAGAAAGGTAATTGACTATGGTTGTGCAAAGCAATTATATATGCATTGGTATATATAATCTTACTGTGTTACTGTATAGTGGGTTTTTAGTCACTTCTTTATTGGCGATGAATATTGTACCAGGGTAGAGCCACACAATTGCTCCAGCATTTACAAAGACCCTTAGAAGAGGACATGTTGAAGGTTCATTTTGAGAAAATTATTGAAATTGGACAGCGGCTTCATACAAGTAGATGCCAGGTTTTCTTTGTTTCCTTCAATTTAAGTTTGTTTCTATGTGTTGCAATATATAGCAGAAATTTCTTATACAACCATGACATCTGTACTTGACACTAATAAAATAAAATAGGTGCTTATAATGGAAAATTCTACACTGCAAAGCAGCTTATTATTATTATTATTATTATTATTATTATTATTAATTATTATTTACTTGAATATTTGGTCTACAATTACTTTTTGTCTAGACTGGAACCCAGATTTATCTGGTTGGATGGTCAGATTAGTTTTAGCCCTATTTTCTTTGGTTCTCCTTTTATTGTACAGTTGCTTCTATGAGATGTCTAAATCAGTAACCTTTAAGAGGAAGGTACAGCTTCCAGCTTGGGAATTTGTGTATTAGTCTTGGGGGATAGTGAACTGGGAGTGAGAATGTTGTCACATGTGCATTCACAAATGTCCATTTTGCACATGGATGTATGGACAGGGTGACAACGAAAATGGGGACAACCGGCTCCTTTGACAATGTCAGCAAGGGGGACGATTGGTTCCTTACTGACATCAAGCTTAGAATTGGATACATCAATTTGTCAAGCACAAAGCTCAAGTTTATTGGATTCATCAAAGTCTAATTTTCAAGGTCTATGACAAAGAATTCATTACTGACTCAAGAGTTGCACTGAATAAGTTAACAACCAAATAAAAGATTTCTAAGATAAATAAATTATACAAATAATAAAAGGCCAATATATTAGTAAAAACTAAAATAAAACCTAAAAAAATAGTATAAAATTTCTGATTCTTGTCATGCATCAATCCTTCTGGCTTTGAAAGATCTCGACCTTGAGTTCTACAAATTAAAACACTCTAGGTAGAGAGGTTTCATATTTTGTGGATCAATAAATATGCATGGAACAATATTAGCATCACAGGTCCAATCTTCATGCAATCCATGTTTAGTTTGAAACTTACACTGACGATTAACATGTTCATTCCATCACTGCAAAGCTTGCATACCAAAATTTAAGATTGTAAATCTGGATGATTATTTTGGACAATAAAAACGTTCTTAACATCATATGGATCAACGTAAGCATGATGCTCCTCAAAATTCATTAGTTGTGAATACAAAAAAGATTGTTCAACATAATTTTCCATGGGGTTGGAGAGTAAAATCTTCAATTGTTGGCTCAGACATTTTATTATTGGGCATTTGGGTCATCCAACTTTTCTGCTTGAGTGTTACGTTGTTTTCACTCTCATAGATCATCCTGAAAACTATAATTATTTGTTGTCCCTCAGTAAGTTCCTTTCCTGTTCAATATGTTCCTCTCTCATTGTTCTTGCCTTCTGTTCACAAAATAAATGATTATCTGTTTATAATGCTTACAATCATGTAGAATGGCAGGAGGGTTCCTTGTGCAAACATTATCATTTTGCATTTGGTTGTTTATAAACCATGATATTTATCGCATTATCCAATTTGTTGATTTTTGTGGAGGAGTTTACTTAGTTGACGATTGCTTGTTAGAATAAGTTGATATATGTGATATGTTAAACAAGGTCAAAGTTGCAGTTTTGGTGGTGTGTCTTAATTTTGCTCTTTGTGTTCTGTGCCTAGAACAACAATCTGGAAGCTAAACAGATCATCCCTGTTCATGGTTCCCATGTCATTGCTCTCTCCCAAGTCTGTCCAAGCATCTTACATGGTACCATATTGACGTAAGTGTGATTTGTGTGCTTTAATGGAAGTAGGTTTTTTCGTTAAAATATTCTAACTTGGGCGGTTTAGTTTTGAAAAGCTTAATATTTGTCTTTCTTGTTGATGGAAGGCCGCTGGATCTCTGTGATACTACTATTTCAAGCCCAGATGTCCATTCACTTGGGTTTTCTGGATCCCATGTCAGTGGCGTACCTGTTTCAAGTCACCAAGGTTCTCTGGCATCTTCCTTATCATCATCTGTTGCTAATAATATGACTCAAGGTTCTCCAGCAATGGTTCTTGGTAATGGCCCTTCACCAAATTCAGCTGCATCAAGTCAATCATCCAGGTACGTTTCTGCTTAACGATATTTGTTAAATTTATTTTATTTATTATTTTAGTGTGGCCTGAGAGTTCATTTCCGTTTTATATGTGCACAGATATGCTTGTCCCAGATTAGCTCCTTTACCATCTGATGAACAGCAAAGGATTCAACCATACAACCAATTGATATCTGGTAGAAACATGCAACAATCTAACATGCCCAGTTCTAGGGTCTTGCAAGTGGGAAATGACCAGGGAGTACAACTACCCCCTGGAAATAATGGAGCAGCCATGCCTTGCGGCATGAACAGAGGAATTGGTCCTCGACCAGGGTTTCAAGGAATGGGGTCTGCTCCCATGTTAAATGTGGTTTCCCCGGCAGCATTATGCCAAACACTGGGATGCCTAATCCTGTAAGTGTCCACGCGGGGCCTGTATCAGGCCAGGGGAACTCTATCAAAAGGCTGCGTGATACTTCAACTGCTGTTCGGGTACCTTTTTTTTCCCTATAGCTGTCATCTCTTATGAAATGTAGTTTATATCTTGACTTATTTTCTCCTTAAGTAGCCTGGCTGGAATGCTGAAGATCAAAGGCACACAATGATGCAGGAATATCAGATGCAAGTTCCAATGGGCAACTGTCAGGGCACTCCAGCTGCCTTCAGTGGCATCAGCACTGCATTTACCAATCCTGCAGTTACTTCGTCATTTCAGAACATGCCTATACAGTCTCAGCAGCAAATAATTCCGCAACCACATGCTTGTAATGGCTCCTACCGTCCTAATCTCCAAGTTGCAAATTCAGGAGGCTCTCAGCAGCGAGCATTTTCCCATCTGGCGAAAGATAGGCCAATGCAACGACAATTTATGCCACAACAGCAACGAATCACCTCCTCCAACCCTTCTATTTCCCATCCCCCTCAAGCTCAGCTGCATCAGTCAATTTCATTGATACAGAATGGAAGTTCCATTCCACCAGTGTCACTGCCCATTACCACCGTCCAACACTCTTCAACCAAGTCGTCCTCCCAATCGAGTGCAGTTCCCTCTCAAACCCCACCAAAGCACGACCAGGTGCTGCAGAGTTTTACCCATGGTCAACTTGGTGGTTCTGTGCCTAATCAGGTGCTGAAACAGCGATCAAGTCAACAGCAGCTACAGCAGCAGAGGCCTCATCTTCCTCAACATCGGCAGCCATTGAATCCTCATCAGCAAGCAAATCTTATGAAAGGATTGGGCAAGGGAAACAATACAACGATGCATCAAAGTCTTCACGTTGACATTGCTCATTCCAATAACTTTTCTCCTGGTACTCAAGTCTCTGAGAAGGATGAGCCTGTGATGCAACAAACAATGTACCAACCAAAGCAGCTTTCTCGGACGCTACCTCAGAAGCAAGTTTCTATGTCCAGTACTCACCTGGATAGCAAAAATCAATGCCAGGGCGCACAAGTCCAGTCTAATCAAACCTTGTTTAGTTCTCAACCTCCTACAGTTTCCCCTCCATAAAGCAGGCAGACAAGTCAATCCCCTCCAGTGACTTCGCCAACCTCCCCTGCATCATCTCAATGGAAAGTAGATTCTCCAGACAGGGAGGACATTAACATGCCATTTAATGAACAATGGCAAAATGTCTCAACAATCTTCAAGAGGGTCTGATTTAGGACAGGCCGCTCAGTCTATGAGGATTATGCAATCATTAAGCGGCAATACCATGCTACAGGGGTCAAATGGTAATGGTCAAGGGCATTAGCAATCCCTAATTCAACTGCAACAGCCCATGGATGCAAGGCAATTGTATTCTCTACCATCAAATTCAGGCCCAGGATGATTTGGCTCAATTGAGCTTATTTTACTAGTTGAATATGGCAAGTCTATGATCCAGATGGAACTGTGCCACCATTGTACAGGTAAATGACGACATTCCAGTGTTTCATATTTCCTCCGGTTAAAATCTGGATGGAACTTTCACTTCAACTATTTATGACAGAAGTTTGCTAGATTTTAAAATAGGGAGTGCTATATGATTTTAAAAATGGAAAATGTAAAGCTGCATGAGGGCTTCTTGCTTTCATTGAGCTGACATCTCAGGGCACGTATGTGGTGTGAAATGTAGTAGAATTGGTGCATAAAAACTGTCTTTTCTACTTCTGAAAGACTAAAATGAAAGTAGTTTAGGTACCTGTTGCTTTTGCATCCTTCTTCCAATCTGTGTTTTCAATTTATTTTGTTGTCATGTTTTCATCTTTGGAATGCTTCTTGCTATCCATTTCCTATTATGTGAAGTCTCTTTTGATCGTCAACAGTTGATGACATTCAATATTTGAATATGCTAACCATCTCGCCTCATGTTAAATGCAGATGAACAGCTGACAATTTTCTGCCGCGGCATGATAAGTTGATGAATGCCATCTTTCTAATGTTCTTTGTGTACACTACCGAGGACCGAGTCAATGAGGTATGTACATGGGCGATGTCCATTTTTTGTGTGTTGTGGAACTTACTGACCTCTTTTTGTATAGGGCTCTCTGCAATCTTTTTGTCTTTGTTGGGGGTTCAATAGTCTTTGGCCATTGTTTGTGCATTTTGTATGAAATAGTGAGTTGACGGCCATGGATAAGCCACTGGCCTGCATATTTGTATATAAATTGAAGGAAAAAAGAAAACTAATTGCTTTCATCTGTTTATATTTATTTCATGCCACTGCGAAAAGCAATCTGCCTAAGTGTGAGAACATTCGTCGATAACAGGAAACTTTTGGTGATGTCTTGTGGCTTGAGAGAACACTTCATTGATTTGGTTGTCTGGGCTGGAGATTTGTTTCGACTCTTGATGTGTTATGACCTTATTGCCCAAATGCAAACTAATGGGGTTTGGTTATTCATTATTAGTGATTAGCTACGGTCTATGGTATGGATCTAATGTTCGTAGGTATTGGATTTGGATGTGGAACTAATTTTTAAGGATTTTACATAGATGATAGATTTCTATTAAGCGTGGTTAATTTTCTTTGAAGCTAAGTGTTGGATTCAAAAAAAGTTGTGACCTAGTTATGGTAGATTTATCTATTTATTTCAACCTGATAAAGCTGACTTGGTATGGCAGTTGTTTCAACTAAAATGTACTCAATTTTTTGCTTTAGACTCTAACATTTGCCACCATGTTATGTAAGGAAGGAGGTAGCTGTGTTTCAAAGAATGATGCTTTCCGCTGATGTCTTCTTTTCCAAACCTGAAAGCCTTGCCAAAGAACTTTTTTTTAAGAAGCTTTTCTGGGTGGAAAGCTTGAGGCCCACCTCATATAAAACAAAGAAAGCATTGATTCCAAACTTTCCCCAACTCTACTTTCCAAAAAAAAAAAAAAAAACCTTTCCACAAACCCTACTAACACAACTTTTACCATTCAATCGTGAAAATGCTTTTAAAGAGGTAGCAATGATAATTGGAAATGTTGCGTTTTGGGGATTCTCTTGTATAATATAAGGTTGTACTAGCGGGAATAAAATGTAGCTAAGATTTGCAGCCGGTACAAGGGTATATTTTGGTTTAGCAAGATCAATCAAGTTTAATTAAATTTTAAAATTATAAATAAAATATTTTATTTGATATTGAAAATATTTTTTGCCACAAATATTTAATCAAATGTCGGCTGAAATGTTGTGGTTTTTTAACAAAGAAAAAACTGGTTTTTAGAAAAATTTCACATCAAAATACTGGGTACTAATAAAATGATACGAAAGCTCAAAGAGGATAGATACGTGGTGTAGGGGGTAGGATCGACCAGTACACGATTAAATGGTATTTAAAACGATCACACAACCATTTGGGAATTGACCAAAAGTTCTTTCCTTTCGTGTACCTCTGGTGAAAGATTCAATGTTGAAGGCTTCCAATCCTATCTAAGCAGTTCAAATGGGGCAGAGAGGTTATGGGTAGTTGCTACTTGCTGACCTTCGATGCTTCTCTTCCTAACACATTTAACTTCTCCCTTTTAGTTTGTTGAAAAGTATGCAAGAGCCATTAATGCTTTGGAAGTTTTAACCAGTTTAATATTGAAATTTACCACCATTTATAAAAAACAACTTGCTCTTCTTCACTTTTCCCTTCCCTCTCTTTCCCAATGACCCATACAGAGCAGTAGTTTTAGAGTTCTTTCATGTTCTAACGTGTGAAACTTTCAAAGCAACTGGTCGAAAAGAAAAAGAAAGGAAGGAGAAGAAAACCCAGAAGAGATTAGAAGGTCTCTCTCATTTTTTTCAAAGCTTAGAAACAGGTACAATAGGCTTTGCATGTGTGAACCGTTTTTCCCAAGAAGAGAAGTATCTCCTTGTCTAATCTTTGTCTGGTCACGTTTATGTGCTTCCCTTTCCCAAATCCCGTATAAAAGGTCTTCCATAGACTCTTTCTGTCTTGCTTCTCTCTCTTTGATTAGTAGTGTGGCCAAAATGGTGAGGTCGAAGAAGCCTGTGCTCCTCTTTCTGTTCATATGCCTTCTTCGCCTCAGTTTCATGCGTGGTGAAGATGGGGAGGCCTCAGA
This sequence comes from Piper betle, assembly GCA_033002965.1. NCBI lineage: Eukaryota > Viridiplantae > Streptophyta > Magnoliopsida > Piperales > Piperaceae > Piper > Piper betle. The sequence continues at coordinate 8,489 of JAURVB010010454.1, read as the reverse complement.
AGCTGCTCAAAACTACCACATAATCCACCATGAGAGATTGAGGGCCTTGGGGGCCATCAAGGCCTCTGTTCTTGCAGGGAGAGGATCAATGACCCCCTCACCTTCCCCAGCAGTCTCCCCACCTCAAGTAATTTTCTGGCTCTTTTCTAGATTTCATGATCATGTGTTTGGTCTGTTGGTTTCCTTGGCTTTGAAACTTGGTGGTCATGGTGTGCTTGTTCAGGCCTCACCGAGAACCAGAGTTTTTAAGGTGAGAGATTATGGTGCAGACCCAACAGGGAACAGGGACAGCACAGAGGCAATTCTCAGGGCCATTTCTGATGCCTTCAGAGCTTTTGATAACAAAGTTTTGATGGCTGGGATAGCTGATCTTGGAGGGGTGGAAGTCCGTTTGGAAGGTGGAACTTACAATATCAGCAATCCTCTCAGACTACCTGCATCTGGTGGTGGCAATGTTGTGGTATAGTCACTATATTATCTCCCCTTATCAATTACATGTTTAGCAAATATGACCTCAATTATCTTCAATCTACAAGCTTCAATGCTCCCAAGTTGTGAAGCTCATTTCATGTTGAATTGGTAAATTGAAAATGTACCTTGTGTTTGATAGGTTCTATGCTGTGGTTTCATGAGGTCATCTTGAGGTGCATTTTACCCAACACAACTACATCACCCAACTAATATAAGCATTCAGTAAAATTCATATTGGTTCACCTGTCCCTGTTCAGTAAAATTCAATTAATTGATGATGAAATCATGTAATTTTTGTTTTGGTTGAACAGATCCGAGGCGGGTCTCTTCTAGCATCAAATAATTTTCCGAAGGACAGACATCTAATTGAGCTATGGCCAGCTTCATCATCCAAGCTTGAAGCTTCAAATTTCTCAGTGTTGGATGCATCTGCCTCTTCATATGCATCCTCCTATGAGTATGTTACCCTTAGGGACCTACTATTGGACTCCAATTTCAGAGGTGGGGCCATCCTAGTCATTGATTCTCTAAGGACCACCATTGATAACTGCTACATTACCCACTTCATGTCCGAAGGGGTCCTGGTCCAAGGGGGCCATGAAACCCTAATTACAGAACACCTTCATTGGCCAACATATCACCGCCGGTGGCGACGGAGACGAGAAGAATTTCTCCGGCACCGGCATTAGTCTCATCGGCAACGACAACATTGTCACCGATGTGGTCATATTCTCGGCTGGGACCGGAGTCCTTGTCGCCGGTCAGGCAAACATTCTTACTGGGGTCCACTGCTACAACAAGGCCACGGGATGGGGTGGGACCGGGATCTATGTGAAATTGCCCGGGTTGTCGCAGACCCGGATACTCAATTCTTACTTGGATTACACCGGAATTGTTGCTGAGGACCCGGTCCAGCTCCAAATCTCAGGATCCTTCTTCCTTGGGGATGCATTTATCAAAATTAAGTCAATTAATGGAAAGGTTAAGGGCCTTAATGTAGTCGATAATATGTTCTCGGGGCACGGGAAAGACACCAACATTGTCCAATTGGACGAATCGGCCGGGCCCTTCAAGGACATTAGCCAAGTGGTGGTGGACAGGAACAGTGTGGATGGGATGAAGCTGAGATCGACGGTCGCGAGACAATCGATTGCCGGAAATGGGACATTGTGGGCCGTCGATTTCTCCGATATTCTTCTGTTTCCCAATCTTATTAAACATGTTCAATACAGTTTGCAATCAGATGGGTTGTTTCCCAATCATGGATTGAAGAAAGTATCAGATAACACAGTGGAGGTGGGAACCAATTTGCCAGTGTCAGCAACGGTTTATGTTAGTGTGGATCAGAGCTCATGAGAAATTTGAACTCTTACAGTTTATATAAAATTATAGGTTCCAAAAGGTCGGCTTATGAACACATTATTCACATGTTATGTATTATTTCATACAATCAATTGTACACATTTAACACACTTTCAAAGAAAAGAAAATTGAGATCTTCACTCCTGGAAATTGTTTCAAAATGTGTTGCTTAAAATCATCTAAGACTCGTTAACCTGGATTTCTTAAAGTTAAGCGGTCCGAGTGGTTGAATTATCAACATGATAATCAATCTCATCGACCATCATACAAATAATATCCTTGACTGGGGAGATTAGTTTTCGGGTAATTAGGCGTGACAATTTCATCTTGTGGACTATAGATGTCTTTTACCCATTTAGGGCTTCCAGCTTGTGAGACCAGTAAGGATTATTGTTAAACTCGTCAAGATGTTGCTTCTTGTGCGGCCTGGATTAGAGATATACTCTGATTTAAAAGATATACTCTCTTTGAATGAGAAGTTATATTATAATGTTATAATTCATTATATTTATTATTTTTGTCATATTTTGATTGACTCAATATTCTATTTGTATTTTTTGACAGCCCTTTTATATTAATAAGAGTTCATGTCACATTAATTAAACATCCGGGCAATTTTGTTTTGACTAATCAAATTACAGTGACTTACAATTGAATCACACACCAAGGATAACCAAACTTGACCACAATTTTTATTGAAATTTATTTCAATTGATCACTCACAAGTCAAATGTGTAACAAAATAATTTTCAAAATTCCCATCTTGCTATAGATATTTATAAATAAACATGACGTAATTGATCATTTAGGTAGTTCTATATATTTTGCAATGCGCAATAAAGTCTAATTCTTTGTTGGAAAAAAAGACTAATTATTCATTAAAACTATGCGTATAAGATAGATACACCTTCAAGTCTAATTTGATGACAAGAACATTGTCCCAAAGTCATCAAAATCTAAAATTGTCATCTTCTTTGTATGTATAATTGTCCATACACGATGGAATGTTGCACCTAAGTTGTTATGTAAGAGACTGGTTTTTGGCCTGTATATATGAAGTTGTTGAGTTCCCATAACCAATACGCAAAGAGAGGAAAGGTCATGAGTCATGAGTTCAAGGTGTTTGGCTTGAATTTTCTATCTGAAACATACAAACAATTAGTCAAGGGATTGGAAAAGATAATGGGCGCTAGTTGATCGAGTTGAGTTGAGTTGAGTTCAATTATACTCAAACTCAACTAGTTTATTTAATGTTCAAGTTGAGCTCAAAAGGGTTCGAGTTGAGTTGATTTTGAGTTGTACACAAAAAAACTTGAGCAATATTCACCGACACACACATACTTTATAACTTGAAGTAAAATTTATTATAAAAGTTTAAATAATTTAAATTTTATTTAATTATATGTCAAATAGTTTGTTCTGAAACAAAATTACTATATTATCATGTAAAATTATCATTATAATATAATTATATTTGTTATTTTTTATTATAGTTTATGTATAAACTATTGTAGCTATTATCTAATATAAATTATCGAAGTTTGAGTCAAATTAAGCCAAATAGAGGTATGCTCATCGTTTGATTTGAGTCGAACTTTATTTCTAATGAGAGCCGAGCAAATTCGAGCTTGATCGCGCTGGTAACGCCCTGATCAAGTACTTGAATATCTATCAACTGATTAATTTGTTCCTTTCTTGATTTAGATAAACATATGCTAACGTATGTATGAATATATCTACGGGATTGATTAATCTAGGTGGATTTGTATACAAGAACAAGACAATAATATGGAAATGTCATGCACACACTCAATAATACGATGCCATGCATGGATTTATATTAGAAAATTTTTGGTCACGCATTTTAGTAGATGATTTACATGATAATAAATAGACATTTTTTATCGGGATTGATAATGTCAAATCTCGTGCAGCTTAAGCTTTTTAGTTTTTACTATTCTAATTCTACCTAATTTTTTAATCTGACATATTTCTAAAACCCAAAATTTTTTGTTGAAAACTACAATCTTTTAAACAATATTTAATTAAATATTGATCATAGGAATTAATAAAATATTTTATTTATAATCTTAAAATACGATTGAACCAATTTGATCCAATTGCACTAAATTACCTGTATGGGCTATATATCTGGTATAATAGCCGGCATAGTATTTAAAATTTTGGGTTTATATATTTACCATTTTATAATGTGTAAAGTAAATCAATCAGACAAGCCTAATTATCTCACAGTACTTCATTATTGTTTCAGCTATGGAAGAAAACATCATATTAATAAGCTTCCTTAGTAACTTGGTGACAACATATTCCATGATGTTGTACATTGTGCACCCATTTAATATATATCTTTTAATTTTTCTCGTTTGTATCAAGTTTCTGGTCAGCTCATGATTTTTCAAGTTCATCATTGTATGGTGGGCAATTATAGTTACAAATGTATTTAAGAAGCAATTGCTTTTCGGCCATAAAACTAAATTTATAGAACAAGTACTCGAATGGGATTCTGAAGATTAGGTGCAACATCCACACAATTCATTAGACTTCTACCACAAGGACGGGAGTGTACCAAACAAATATGAAACTGCAACTTATATATCATATATGGCTGGCCATGTTTCTTATTCTTATTTGCTAACATCAACATTCAACAACAGAATTTCTTGTGATTTTTTAATGAGAACAACACGCAAGTGGATTCATGATCCTCTTTTCCAAGTCTGTTTAACTACAAATGTCAAGCAATTCCAACTAAACAGCAAAACCAGAACTCTAGATGCCAACATTCGGAGAATTTACGAAAACCAGAAACTGAAGTATTTTGCAGTTCCTCTACCATTGTTTTACCATTGCACATTACCCTCCTCAAATTCGACAGAGACAAATACTCAGTATACTTCGCACAGGGTTTTGTAATATTTTATTTACCCGAATCCTTTTTTTCTTCAAAATCAATACCGCCTACCAAATATTTAATTAAATATCAATCAAAAAACATTTTATAATATTTAATAAAATATTTGTTTACAATTTTACAATTCAGACGAAACTAATTTCTTACCAACTCTAAATCTGGCGTTAATAACCGAGACTCTACACATTAGCACCCTATGTAAATCACTGCATTTGGCAGCGCCTGTGCGATTTTCAAAGCTAATTTTGCGTAGCTTTAGCGCTTGAGTTGATGATTTTTCTAGAGCTACAAACCCACGAGTTTACAAAGACATCTTAAAAGAGAATGACACTGAAGTGGATTCATGGCCATCCTCAAATTTAATAAGTTCCAATAATACTCTAGGCAAAATGTTTAAAAATGCAAATAGATAAGCAACTTACATATGACATTTATAAAGAGGAAAGCCTTGAGCTCAGTGCAACAAACAAGAGCATTAAAGACATGTTTTGGCCAACCTAAACCACCAAAACAGTAGAGCCGGGCCAAAACTGCTCACTTCTTCTTGCCAGCCTTGGCAGCATCTCCAGCCTTGGTCTGAAACATACAACGTAGATTGAGGTGATTCTTTCCGGGTTAACAACAAACAGCGGATGAACTAAATGTACTTCAAAGAGCAAATAAATATCATACCTTCTTAACTCCTCTAACCTTCTTTGCACGGTTCTTTCTTTCTTTCATTTGTTTCCTGGATTTCTCCACCTTGGTAGCAAGACCATTCTGCAGAGCACAATATTGAAAAACTTCATATCAGTTAGATAAAAGAACAAACAAAACAAAAAAACTCTGATAACTTGTCAAGTGTTTGTTCATCTGTCAGCTGAACTTTAGATTTTGACGAAGGTTATATCATCCAAAAGAATAATGAAAAAAAAATCATAACACTGGACAAGAAAGAATGCAAATGAAACCATACAACGAGTGAATTTTCACCTCAAAAAACACAAACTATCCCAAAAGCTCATAATCACTAAAACCAAAAAATATTACCAAAGACTTGGGCATATCCTAATATAATAAGACCTAAGCAAAACCATTGTAAACTAACTACTAAAACCAACAGTATATACCCAAAAAATGTATATTAATCATGACTTCATACTTCGCTACATTATTTGCCAATCTACTGAAACATCAAAACACTTTAACTTAGAAAACTAGAATATTAATACAACAAATGAAGAAGCTAAAACTTATGAAATAAGACAGCTATTGGAAGATATTTCGTGGGCAAGAACAATTAGAAAATGACCAATAAACACAGTTACAAAAAATATATTTTCTGTTTTTATATATGGAAGGGTAACAACACATTGAATTATGCAAAACACATAAAGAGGGGGTTCAATTAAGATTCATTGATAGAAAGATGAAAGCAAAATATTCAGATAAAATATTAACACAATGGCCATAAACAATAAAAACAAGGCAAAAAGAAAAAAATTATATGTAGATAAGAATAGAACTTGAAGTTACCCTAATAAGCCGGTACTTAGGCTCATATTTTTAGCGTTCTCCACTGTATCATAGATCAGACCAAACCCAGTTGACTTTCCACCACCAAAGTGGGTCCTGAATTTGAAAACGAAAATGGAATTTGGATCCTTGACCTCATACATTCTAGCTAACTTTTCTTTAAGCTCAGCCTACAAAATAAGAAAAGTGGACGTGAAAAATTTTAAGAAGATCCATAGAAAAAATACCAAAGAAGCCCTTATAACAAACACCAATGGCATTGGAGAAAAATGATTACCTTTGACACATTGGCCCTACCAGGATGCAGAACATCAATGACCTGACAGAATGATAGTAGATATAACTAAATAGTTGTCCACAAAGGTAAATATGTTTGCCATCACAAAACTATAACATCATGACCATGAAAAAAATTATATTGTAACTCAGAAGTAACTACAATACTAAATTTTTGAAAATACATGCATGCCTAAATAATTCGTACTTAAAAATAGACTTACAAACTGCTTTCTCGACAAGAGCCGGTTGGTCATGAACTTCCGTGTACGGATTGTAACAGCTTTATCCGCCATTTTTTCTGCAGCAGCAATCTAATTGGAAAAATAAAAAAATTAGACTCACTATAACAACATTAGCAGAGCACTGAGGGAGGTGTATCACCCAGATCCAATATAATTTCAAACACCTAAGTATAACTCACATAAATGTCGTCCATTACTACCAAACTAGGCTAATAAACCACCTCCAATTGTTAAGAAAACATCGATGAGAAGAGTGAACAACACCCACTTCGCAAATCATGCTCAAAACCATATTTTTACCAACAGAGCAGCAATGTCTCATCAAACTAAGCCCATACCCCCACTCCAATCGATCCAACAACATCAATGCGTATAGCTAGCTAACAACACCCAAAAAACTGCAAAAAATCATATCTTTCTTTTCTTCAACACTAATCAATCCACCACTAAACAAATAGAAAGATTCAACAAAGGCGCAATTCAATCAGTCAATAGATTGGAAATTAGATCGCATACCAAGGTCGCCGGCGTACGTACAGCGGCGGCGGCGACGAGTTCTAGGGTTTTAGCGGGAAGACATTTTCTTTTCCTTTATAAATTAATTATAAATGGGCTTTCCAAATTCATGGGCCTAAATGGGCTTCACAAATTTTTTATAACCAAGCCCATTTAGGTTTTCCCCCTACCGACTCATCATTTGAATAAACCCTGGCTGCTTGACTCGGTTAAAGATCGATTCGAGTTCAATTCTAGCTAGCTTGAGCACCTCGTCCTCGTGCTCTTTGACATAATTCGATTCGAAGTTTGATATTTTATATAAAAAAATCAAAAATTTGATATGATAGATACAATTCATAAAATATTATTTAAATTTTAAATAATGGAAGAGGACTTTGGTACATGAGAAAACAAAGTTCTAGTGTAGCAAATTGAAATATTTTAATTCTTAAAATGGAAATCTGACTCTTAGAGTGCTTTAATAAGCATCAAATTAGAGATAGAGCAGCGGTAGGATCAAATAAGATAAACAAACCAATTGAGTTTGAGTAATGTTAAACTTAACTACCGCGACATCGTCATTGCCATTATTTTTATTTTTATTTGTATGTAATTGTGACTCAATTTAAGTAAGTTTCCCGTTATTTAAGATACGTAACATAAGATACTAAATCACATAAATGAATGTAGTTAATTATTTAAAAAATAATAATTAATGGAGTTGAAGTTACCAAATTCTGAGGAGTCATGTATCAATTTATGCCGGATTGCTTTGGATAGTTCCTCGAACCACGTTTTTTAAACGAGCTAGAGCCAATCCAAACTGATCCCATGAGATCCGCTACGGAACGAGTACGTTTGTTTTTCAAGTAGTTCAAAGCAAATGCTTTGCCACAAGAATCCTGGAACAGATTGCCATCACTTTATCTCTGAGGTTATCATTCCATGCAATTTTAGAACACACACAAGAACCGTAGGAAGACCGGATTCAGCTAAAGGCCAACCATGTTTGACTCATGGTTTGTAAATAATTTATCCCATATTCAATATTTATCGGGATAAAATTCAGTGTATTAACAGAGGGATATGTGCTTGTGATCAGCAACTCAATTACCCAATTAACCATTATTTATCTAAGCGATGGAATGGAAAAGTTACACGATGACAAAAATTGCTGGTTCACTGGAAAC